>JASDQU010309914.1:49010-63808 GCA_032191745.1 Picea mariana | reverse complement strand
TGCAAAGAACTCAACCTTCCATTCAAAGACTAAGCATATACAATTGAGGTACCACTTCATACGATCCACCTTGGAAGATGGACATTTGAAGTTTGAAAAGATACACACTAGCCAGGATCTTGCAGACATGTTAACAAAGGGAGTAAGCAGGGATAAATTGAGCTCCTGCTTAGTTTCAGTTGGTCTTCAAGAATGAAGATGAAGATGAGAAATTTGCCAGGTCCAAGAAGGTCCAGATTCCAACATATAGAACAACGGTGGAGTTTTTGAGATCAGTCCCCAAGTGGGATATTGTTGGTTGTGGAGCCTGATTATCTTCCTAATTCAGAGGTCTTTTACTTTTAGTTGTGTTTATATCCCATGAAGTATTTACACCCCAGAAGTATGTACACTCTTCCACATGGGGGAGTGCAGAGGGGGGGTACCCCCTCTGTGGGGTTCGGGGGGATATCCCCTCGACTGGGGGGTTTGGGGGCAAGTGAGCCCCTGTCAGGGGTTCGGAGGTGAAGCCCCCGAAGGAAAAATTGTCTTGTAAATGTATATTGTAATTTCATTGTAAATCTGGACCGTTCATTATAAGGTCACATATCTAACGGTAGGAATTATGTTAGGGTTTTTTGCCCTAGAAAGAAACCCTCTGTTATGAGGGAAATGTATTACGGCTATGCATAATGGAAAGTATTGTATTCTAAGAGATAAAACTGTGAGAGAAAGAAGAGGAAATTACAACGGGTTTTGTTGTAGGTTGTATCCCTTCATTTGCAGGATAATAATAAAGGAAGGACCTGACAATTTCTCTGGTGGACGTAGCCCACACTGGGTGAACCACGTAAATCTGTGTCTCTCTTTTATTGTGTATCTTTTGTGTTTTGTTTCCACATTTGTTTTATTTTATTGCTCTGCGGTCCTGTTTTTCTAACATTGATTTATACCACCATTCAAAGAAATGTAACCAATAGAACTATTTGTTTTGTTTATATATAAGAAAACAATGAAAATGTGTTTCAAGGTATGTAAATGTGTTGAAACTGCACAAAATAGATCTAGCTAAACAATAATACACACATTTGTAGAGAGAATTGGAAAAGGAAGAAGAAGGAGAGAAAGAATGGAAAGAATTCTCATTAACTGTTGTGAATAATGAATAATTTACACATGATATACTCTGTATAACTCAATGAGTTCAACTTGAGGTGAACCAAGTCTCCATAGTGGTGGTATTGAGTGATCTGGACACACACTAGTAGTTACGGGAGTGAATTGTCACCTATTCTAGTCTCTCAGGCAGTTACGGGAGTGAATTGTCACCTATTATAGTCTCTCAGGCAGTTACGGGAGTGAACTGCCACCTAGTTGAGTTAACTAGTCAACTAGTCTTCAGTTAATTGACTGAACAATGAGTAGTGAGGATTTAACTTATGGAATCAAGGCTAATGCGCCAATTTGGTGATGATCTCAAGGCAAGGTTGAATTAGCATGGTGATGATCCCAATTTTGCATGGTGATGATCCCAATGCAACATATAAACTCAACTCAACTAGTCAAACTGAAGTGTCAACTGAAAGAGAATATTTTCCAGGTGAAATGTTCTCTCCTAAAATATAGGAGACTGGATAATGATTAATTATGACTAATAAACAAATAAAAACCTTAGGAAAAATAAATCCTAGGTGTGTGTGTGAAGTAACTCCAACACCCCCCCTGAACATCACTATGGTGAAAATAAAGAATGGATCCCGGCTACGAGGCCATGTTAGGTATCCAAATACAAAAGATACACTAAACTAAACAAGGAAAGAGGGAAAACCTCATGGGAACAAAACCCCCCCTCAAATTACAATGCATAAAATAAAAAATGATAAGGAACAAAAGACAGTTGTTAAGCAACCATGTCCTTCACTCCAAGAAGACCTCGCAACTGTGCAAGTTTGTTCTCTTTGAATATTTTGTTGAAGATGTAGATGTATGCATGGATCTGATGAGATATTTCCACACATATCCACTTTATCTTCTTGTAATGAATAATATCCAAATAAATTTTGGATGAAATTTTGAAAACCGTGCGGCCGTTTCCGGAAAAACGCTGAAATTTTGTTGATTTTGAAACGATCATAACTTCACTTTTCGGACTCTGTTTCGGACGATTTTTTTTTATAAATTGGATATTTTTTTGAGAGGAATTCAAATATACATTTTTTTTCTGCAAACAGTTCTCAAAAAATATCAGAATTGAGTCTGATGTGCACAACTCCATTTTTTACTCCTGAGATGCATGCATGGTGCATGCAAAAGTGTCTGCATGTGACTCGTGAGATGCATGCCATATATATTCCACGTGAATTTTAGAAAACAAATCTGAAATGGAGTAGACATCATCTTCAATTAATGGAATACAAATTTATGTAGATACTTGTGTAGAAGGCTCTTCAAACTAAGATGATTTATCTTCCAGTGGTTTTTCTACATTCTCTATCTTGTCAACATTTTGCATCCATTCTTCCTTATTCCCAAATAAAACCTCCAATCTACTCCATAAATCATTTGGAGTGAATTCTTGTGAGTCATCATATACTTGATGGAGAATTTTGGGAGAAATAAAATAGAGGATACATCCTATGGCCATATCTTGTCTATTGAGAAAGTCTCTATTGAGAAAGTCGTTTTTCTCATCGGCAGAATCAGGCTCTACTTCCATTGCCATAGTTATTTGGTACAAGCCTCTGCATCTGAGAATAAGCAGAATTTTTGGCTTCCATTCCAAATAGTTATGAGGCATGAGAAGTATTTCTGGCGAATAATCCATCTTTTTGTTGTCTTCAATCTTTTGTACCTACAAAAAAATTTGGTATAGCTTTTGCTTAGCAGTCTGTCGACTCTGATACCATGTAAATGTGTTGAACCTGCATAGAATAGATATAGCTAAACAATAATACACACATTTGCAAAGAGAATTGGAAAAGGAAGAAGAAGGGGAGAAAGAATGGAAAGAATTCTCATTAACTGTTATGAATAATGAATAATTTACACATGATATACTTTGTATAACTCAATGAGTTCGACTTGAGGTGAACCAAGTCACCATAGTGGTGGTCTAGAGTGATCTGGACACACACCAGCAGATACGGGAATGAACTGCCACCTATTCTAGTCTCTCAGGCAGTTACGGGAGTGAACTGCCACCTAGTTGAGTTAACTAGTCAACTAGTCTTCAGATAACTAACTGAATAGTGAGTAGTGAGGAGTTAACTCAGGGAATCAAGGCTAATGCACCACTTTGGTGATGATCCCAAGGCAAGGTCGAATTAGCATGGTGATGATCCCAATGTTGCATGGTGATGATCCCAATGCAACATCTAAACTCAACTCAACTAGTCAAACTGAAGTGTCAACTGAAATAGAATATTCTCCGGGTGGAATATTATCTCCTAAAATATAGGAGACTGGATAATGACTTATTATGACTAATAAACAAATAAAAAAATTAGGAAAAATAAATCCTAGGTGTGTGTGTGTGAAGTAACTCCAACAAGGTATTTATTGGCAATTAATGTTTAACCAACTATTTTGGGGTTGTAGGAGGAACTCATATTTAGAGAAATTCTCATTTGTTTTCATATTTCTTTCAAAAGTTACTTTTGATTTTGGCATCTCTATCACTAAAAATAACCTTGGGGAAACCATATAGTTTATAAGAACAATTACATAAGGTTTCTACGATTTATTTCATGGTATTTTTTTATAAATGCCCATAAAATGAGCATATTTTTGTTAATTGGTCTACTACAAGAAAAATTGTCCTTTCCCTTAGAAAACGATACCCCTTCATTAAAATCCATGGAAATTTCTTTCCATTTTGAAGTACATAGAGGGTGGAGTAATCTAGGTCTTCATTTTTATTTCTTTGGCATATGTTACTTTCCACTACATACTTTTGTACTTTTTTATGCATACCTTTCCACTAAAAGGATTGATGTGTATTGTAGTAGCTTTTTAAAAACCATACTTCCACTGTAGTTAGAGAGTCTTGGGCTTCTCTTAATTCCCTTAGTTTAAGCATTGGAGTTGGTGGTAAGCGTATTTTTCTCTTGTAGCATGAGATATCATTTTTCCATAAGAAATTTGAGTTTCCATTGATATTGTGGATTGTGTTATATGTATTCGAATACTTTGTGTATTCGGTTTGAAACTCATCTAACCAATTTGGAAGTAAAACCAAAATTGGTGAAAATGTTATCTCTTCATCTTTTCATGATAATGCATATGCCACTCCATTGTCTTTCCTTTAATTAAGTATTATTTCAAGACTAAATGTTGGTATATTTACTCTCTAATTTTGTTTCTAAGTTATTAGGGTTTTCTCGTGGAGTAAATATTGAAGAGTATTGTGGTATGTACAAATTAGAAAAATAATACCCAAAAGATATTGGAGCCATTTAGCTATTGCATGTATGATAGTGAACATTTCCTTGTCATAAGTGCATTTCAAGTTTTTTCTTTGGTTGAGTTGTTTTACTTTCAAAGGATATTCCTCAACCTTCATGCATTAATATGACCCTAAATTTCAACCTTGGAGCATCACACTTCACTATAATAGTTTTGAGAAGTTGGGAGTGGCTAAGACCGAAGTGGTTGTCACAATATTTTTCAATTTTTCAAAGCAACTTTTTGTTTCATTATTCAATTGAAATGATTTCTTCTTAACAAGTTTGAGAGTGAGGCTACCAAATGTGCATAATTTTTTATAGGCTTTCAATATTATCCTATTAGTCCCAAAAATTATTTCAATTTTAAAGACATCTTTTGGTTTTTTCCATTATGTAATTTCTTTTGTTTTATTAGGATCGGCTTTGAATTCTTTTTAGATGATGTGACTTAGGTATTATACCTCTTCTTTACCAAAAGTCCACTTTGATATTTTAGAATAAAATTTGTTTTCTTCTAATATGGTTTTGATGCACGCTAATTCCCTCTGTCAACCACATAGGTTCACCTAGGGAAATGGTCGAATTATACTTTTCATTGTTAGGAAAGGCGTCTTACTTATGGCTTAGTTGCCACTATGGGTATTTCAAAAAGTCTTCAATAATTTTTTTTAAATGGCTTGATGGCATATTAGCCCATTTGAAAATATCTTCCATTTATAAGTTTTAAAAGGGTATTGATGGCCTATCAAGGTCATTCAAACTTTATGTTAAACAACACAACATATATTGTTTGAATATACCAACATCCTTGATGAACTATTGAGCTATTCAAAAGATGGTTTTTTTACATTGAAACTTGGAGATGGCTTGACGGACTATCAAGCATATTCGAAATATTTTTTGTCGCAACGAACCATTAATCGATTTTGAAATATACGCATACAAGATTGAAATGGGACATGATGACATATTAGGTGATTTTGAACTTTCAAATTATACTTATTGAAATGGATCTTAATGGACTTTTCGTCGGGAGAATTTGAAATATGTCCATTTCATAAGTGAAAAAGGGTCTATTGATTTATTGAACCAGTCCAAAATATCTTTGATCAAAATTTAGAATCAACTCGATGAACATTGGTCTCATTTGAAAGATAAAATGTTCAAATGTGAAGAGATATCCGATGAACTATTGGGGAGGTTGTAAATTTGCAATCATGCAACTTAAACAAAAAATTGAAGAACTATCATTAGGCTATTCTGAAATATGGTAATTCGAATGTCCAAAAGGTTATGATGAACTATCGATGAGATACTTTAGTGTTTCAATATCAACAACTTTGAAAGAGACCCAGTAATGCATCAAAGCGCTTTCACAATCGGTACTTTGAAAGCAAAAGGAGTCATGATATCTATTTCAAAAAAAGTAAGTCACTCCCCAAGAGACCATTGATCTTGAATAAATTTCAGATGCCCAAAACCCCTTCAACCAAGAATCATCATAATAAAATAGATGATAAAAGTTAAATGGAAAAGTGTATGAAAGGGAGTACAAGGTGAATAGTTAAAAACTTCAAGAAAAAAAGGGGATACCCGAGTCTGAAGGCTTGGGGCTAGTTGAGACCTCAACAAATGGTTAATGTTATGACCCAAGGGGGGCATATATATGGCTAAATGTATATGATATGACCCCGAGGGGGGGAATATATGGGCCTAAATGTACATGTAATGTGTAAATACATATGTAATAAGGTTGGCCTAGTGATAAAGGGGCCTTGTGTGCAAGTGTGAATAGCTATATATAAGAGATCATGTATTCATTATCGACATGTGAATTGTGAAGTATGAAAGTTATTTGGTTATTTGGAGGGAGTTCCCCTATTCTTTAAGGAGTTATTGTGTAAATTATCTATATTGGAGTTGTGCTCCATGTTGACAATTGTACATGGTGTGTACTTCTATTATTTTTTGATATTTTGATCATTTTGGTTCATAACATTTGCTATCAGAGCTCAAGGTCTTGGGGTTTCGCTTCTACATATGAGACACCTTGGAATTTTCACTATAACTTTTTTTCTACGACGTTTCAGAAGAAACCCCTTGGATTATATTTATCAAACAGATTAAGGTACATGTGGTTAAAATTTCATCTCCCGAGGCCTTATACTTTCATAGATATATCCTCTGTAAGATAGGTTTGGAAATCATCATGAATTTAGTCATCGCAAAATTTTCACTATAAAATGTTTTCTGTAACATTTCAGACCTTGAAATGTGGAGGATAATCACAGAAATTATCAAGGTATCTGTGATAAAAATTTCAGCATCTGGGTCATCCTTATTTTGTAGATACACCCTGTGCAAGACAAGGTAGCTGACTAGTCCTATTGACTAGTCTCAAACAGGTGTTTCAGGTAAAACCGCCATAGCTTCTTCATAGAGAATCCAAATTGAGTGAGACCAGTTGCATTGAATATTGTACATGACATATTATTTAAGGTACAACTTTCATAATTTTATATCAATTATTGTGCACGGGGCACGCTGTAAAAGTGATCTCTCCTGGAAAGGCCAAAAATCAGCAAGGTGTGGGGAAGTTACCATAACTTCCACTTGGAACATCAAATTTTGGTCATACCTGTGGAATTGCAGAGGAGAAATTTCAGAGTACCACAGGTCACAATTTCATACTAATAAGGGTTGAAATTTCATAGATACATCATAATTAAGGTCGACCAGGAGGACAAACTCCAAATCAGGGTTTCAAAGGTATGTTCACTTAAAACTATTATAAATTTTGATTGGAATGTCTGATTGGGATGATTCAAAATACATTGAATATAACACATAGAAGAGAATATTGGAACAATTATTACAACTATTTGATATCTTTATCCTTAACATATTGAGGTTGGGATTTGAGGGTTTGGATTAGACCCCAATTAAGAATCAATGGAAATACCTAAATTTACAGGAGATGAAGATAAAAATGAAATCAATCCTATGGAATGGTTGAGGTTGGTAAAAGAATATAATATGAATCCTAGGAAAGCAAGAGATTATTTTTTTTATGAATCTTGGAAGTGGTGGATGAGTGTTAATCAAAATACTATATGGCATTGCACATGGGAAGAATTTGAAAAACTGTTCTCAAATAAATGGATCAGGGATAGAAAAATGGAGGAATTGTATAGAATTCAAGATGAATTAAAAGAAGCAAAGGAAGAGATTAAGAAGAAGGATGAGGATCTATCTAAGATAATATCCCTTAATCAATCACTCATTAAGGAGGTTAAGAACCTAAAGCAAGAAAATACTAGCAAAGGCAAGTGGGAAAAAGATGAATCAAGAGAAGATTCGAAAAAGAAAGATGAAGAGATATGTAGATTACGAAGCCATAATAAAAAACTATTGGATGGGGTTAAGATATTGAAAGAAGGAAAAAAGAATTGTCAAAATAAATAAGAAAGAAGAATCTTGGATGAAGAATATGCCAAAATAATGCAAGAGGAAATTTGCAAGAAGGTTGAGGAATCCTTAAATACAGATGAGTTAAAGTCAGAAATTCAAGCCAGAATTGAAGAAGGACATCAAAATTTGTTAGATGGGATCACATTGCAGCTTCAAAAGGAGAAAGAAGACAAGATTCAAGAAGGTCAACAAAAGATACTTGAAGAAGTTGAACTCCATCTAGAGGATGTGCATGCCAAATATGATGGTATTATCTCAAAGTCTAGAGTAATCAAAGACCAAGAAAAGATGATCGAGGATTCCATTTTCGTTGAAAAGAAGATAGATGAAATGAATGTACAGAGTGATGAAAGACCATCAAATGTGAAACCGTATCGACACCCTCAGTACCAAGAAATATTTCAAGGAAGACAAAAAGGACAATATCAATATTATGAAGGAAGAAGATGGAATAATTGTCAATATTAATGGAACAAGGGGTCACCAAACTACTCTTCAACAAGCTATTATCAGAGACAACAACGACTACAAATTTGAGAAGCTTCAACAAAAATACATGGAATCAAAGGAAAGAAAATTATTCAACAACTAGACACCAAGGATTAAGACAAAAAAGAATTGATTTTGGATGGATAGATCATCAACAATGAAATGAATAAAGAAGGAACATAAAAAAATCATGTTACTTGGTTTCATCACATGTGAAGTATTTAAATGTAAAGCTTTGAGGACAAAGCTTTTTGAAGGAGGGTACTATGTTATGACCCAATGGGGGCATATATATGGCTAAATGCATATGATATGACCCCAAGGGGAGGCATATATGGGCCTAAATGTACATGTAATGTGTAAATACATATGTAATAGGGTCGGCCTAGTGATAAAGGGGCTTCATGTGCAAGTGTGAATAGCTATATATAAGAGATGATGTATTCATTATTGATATGTGAATTGTGAAGTATTTGGTTATTTGGAGGAGGATTCCCTATTCTTTAAGGAGTTATTGTGTAACTTATCTATATTGGAGTTGTTCTCCACGTTGACATTATGTACATGGTGTGTACTTTTGTAATTTATGATATTTTCAACATTTTGGTTCATAACAGATAATACTTATTCAATGTGTTTGATATGTTCCTTCCATGTTTTGATGTGGATGAGTATATTCTCAAAAAATACCAATACAAACTTCCTTAAATATGTTTGAAATAGTTCATTCATGGCATCTTGAAATGTTGTTAGGGTGTTGGCAAACCTAAATGACAGCATCATAAACTCATAATGTCTTTCATGAGTATTAAAGGTTGTTTTTTCAATATTTTCCAATTGTACTATAATATAATAATACCTTGATCTCTAGTTTTGAAAAATATTTTTCTCCATGTAGTTTGTCAAGATTCTCATCCATGAAAGGAATGAGAAATTTATTCTTTATTATGATTTTGTTCAATCCTCGATAGTCAATGCATATCTTGAAAGATCTATCTTTGTTTTCTCCAAGTATCATTGGAGAAACATAAGGGATTTTCCTTTTGGTGATAACTYTGTATCTCCACAAGTCTTCAATTAATGTTTCAATTTATGTTTTATAATGGTGTGGATATTTATATGGCTTAACATTAATGGGAGTTAAATAACGTTTTACCTCAATCACATGTTCGATAACTCTTTTTGGTGGTGACTTCATAGGTATATCCTTAAATAGTTCTTCATGTTTCTTAATAATTTTGTGTATTTTTGGCTTTTGTGACCCATCAGTTTCATGGGTAAAGTTAATATTTATAACATTATACTGTATATGCAAGCAACCATTTCCAAACTAGTTTTTTTATTTGATGGGATGAGATGATTTTCATGGGAGGTGGTTGGAATCCATATAATTCATATATTTCTCCATCTTGTATGTCACTAACAAAGTGTTTTTGGTTATTTGTAGAGTATGTTCTCAATGTTTGAAACCACTCTACTCAAAGTTCCATATCAATGCCTCATAGAGGTATTGCATAATATTATGTTTCTAAGTCAGAAAAATTTGTATGTGTAGTTTAACCTTGTGGAATCTACCTATGCCACCAATTTTCTTGTCATCTATAACCATTACCTACATGTCTAGAGTTGGACGTACAAATAATTTTGATCTTCTTGTGACATTGATATTAATAATGTTATAGGTACTCCCTAAGTTTATCTGGACTAGAACATTGTTTTCTTGACATGCCCTTTTACTTTCAATGTTCATGGTTGGGATATACATGTTATAGCTACAAGTGTCTCTTCACCTTTTGATTCTATTAAAACATATTAGTTTTGTGTTTACTCTTCTTCAATTGTGTCTTCAATTCCAATATCTAACTCATCTTCTCTCTGTCTCATAGTTGTATATTTTCGGGGGATTTTCCTTCTTGCACTTATATGCCCAACTCCCTTTCTCACCACATCTTGTACATTTACTTTCTTTTCTCCTTAATGATTCCATCTCTCAATGATTATTTTCTTCTCATATGTGTGGTGTAATATATATTTATTTTTTGGTTGCTCCTAATCTAAAAGTTTTGTTTTTTATTATAATGGTTTCTATTATAAATTTGACATGAATTGGTAAGCTTCATTTATGTTCTTTTTTCCCTTTTGACTAGTTTTACTCGTGATTCTAGTGATATGCATCAAGATTGTATTCATTATATTACATGGATTTAATATAAAAACATATGATTGGAGTAGCTAATCTTGCGATAATTCAAATACTTGTGTCACAAGTGTTTCCCATTTATATGTATACTTGTCAACATCACCATTTTATTGTAATCAAAGTAAGCTCCGCAAAAAAAAATGTTTTTTTTGAATATGACTGTGTTTCCCATTTATAGGTATACTTGTCAACATCAACATTTTATTGTAATCAAAGTAAGCTCTGCAAAAAAAATGTTTTCTTGAATAAAAGTCATATTTAAATCTATCCTAGTTATATGCACACATTATTGTCACGGACTTTCACCACATGTATTGATCATGTCCTCAAGGTGCATGGATACCATTTTCGTTTTCTTCTCCTAGTATTAAACATTATGTATTTTGAAATATTCTTCCACTTTGTGTCAAAATCCACATCCTTTTATAATCTAAAAAACAAATAAGAAATCTCATAAAGCATACAAGAATCGAAGGGACAATTGTAATTTCATACTTGGTGTCATGTTCATCCTATGGTTTAAGACTCTTTTAGGAGGATAGAGATCTTATTTAATAGTATGAAGGTTTCCAATACTAACAAACCCATGTCATTCTTTTCTATAAGTGGAAAACGTTTTTTTTTGCAAAATAAGTGGCAACCTTTTAAAGAAAATACCTTAAATATCCATTAGCAATTTTACTAAACACTTCTAAACTAACTCAACTTAAATTCTTGAGTTCTAAATAACTAGCAATTTTACTAAACACTTCTAAACTAACTCAACTTAAATTCTTGAGTTCTAAATAACTTGGTTTCTCTTTGCATTGTTGTGAAGCATAAATATGGATTTTTACCTAATTATAAAGAACTAATATATCATGTATAAATATCTAGCTCCATGGAGGTGTAAGAAGTCAATCTGACGATTGTAAATAAAAAATGAAATGTTAATTTGAAAATAAAAAATAATCAATGGAACTCTCGAGTGAGATCTAAATACTCTTAGGAGAGAATTTCCATCGAATTAGTAAAGGAACAATAATGTACAAGTATTGTAACTTAATTTTTTGGTAGTAACAATAAATCAACGAGACGTGGTCCAAAGTAAATAAGAAAAAAAAATGTGATTTGGTGTTCAAATGGTTTGTTAAGTTATTACCTAGATGGTTTGAAAGAAAAAAACACTTCACACCGCAAAGGGATTCCATTTACCATTCCAAAATGGGTGAGATGTGTGTGATGTATTTTAGCTTGAGTGATTTAATGACCCTTTTGAAATCTAAGATGGAATTGAGTGGTTGTTAACTTGAAGAATTTAGTTTTTAAAAATTAGTCACATATTGAAAGGGCTATGTTTGAATTTCTTTGAAATTCTTCCCCAATTTTAAAGGAATCAATTCTTGCTTTCTTGTATGATTGGAGAAATTATATTGTTTTTTTGTTAGTTAATGAATTCCCTTTCGTAAATTTTAGAAGCAACTTTGTACCTTGCAAAGGGTTGTTATATCTCTTATATGCAAATTTGAATTTTTCCCATCAAGGGTTTGATGGGAATCTCTTGTTGTGGTGCATTATTACTGAGGATGTTTCTTGGAAAAGTGTTGTAAACATTCAGTGGAAGAAACAAATCTCAATCCTTGGTTAGCGTTGATTAGAATGCACTGAATGTGGAGCATCAATTTCACTTTTGAATTTTTAAGTTTTTTCCCCACTCTTTCATACATATAGCATGTATTATTTCATCAACCAATCACTTAGGAGTAGTCCAAAGGTCGGTATTGCAATTGTTTCCCCTTGTTAAACTTCTAAAATTTATTTCATATGTGGTTTGATTCATGTGGCATGTTACCACCTGAACTAACACCCTCGCAAAAGGCCCCAACATGGGTTCTAACTGGGGAAACAACGTGGGAATTGCACCATTGTCACCTCAATACACTTTCCCCTGTACTTTAGGCCAACTCCTAGAAGCCACAGGGGGTATCCCAAATAATGAAAGTAAACCTCTTTAAGTGAAATAAAACCATGAAATCATATGATTTACTTTAATGAATCCTCAATAAATGTAACAAGAATGTGCATTAGGATTCCTATCAGTGATTACAATGCTCTAAAGACGTTCAATTAGAAATAATTGCATGAACCACAATTATATCCACTTTAAAGAAAGGTTAGGAGCCAGTGGATGTGCTTGCCAAATCTGACGTGTAAGCTAAAACAACATTAACAACTTTGTATTAGGGTAAAATCGTGAATGTGGGTAACACTTTTGTGAGAATTGGGTCGCGAGAATTGCTAATGGAAAATTTTCAGCCGAATTCATAACTATTTCGACCGAACAAGTTTTCGGTTGAAGATTAAAATTAACAATGTCATCGAGAATCGCCAAGTTTTCGGACGAACTATTATGTTTTCAGCCAAACATTAAAGTTAATGACGATGTGAGGAATCGTGCCATCGGATGCGTCTACCGAATTGTTTTGGTCCGACAATCATGTTTTTGGCCGAAAACGTGTTTGGGCCCAAAACATAGTTTGGTCGAAAACTAGTTTCGGCCAAAAACATAGTTCGTCCAAAAGAATAGTTCGGTCGAAAGTTGTTTTTAATATATAGGCTTCATTCATTTTCCTACATTTCATTCACATGTCATTTTCATTTCACCTGCCATTTTGCATTTGATTCCCGCCATAGAGAAATTGTGGAATCTCACCTGTCATTTTCATTTCGATGTCATTGTGCTTTTCATTCCCAACATAATTATCCCACCATATCTTCTTGCCATAGTGAAATCAATGAATCTACCCTCCAGACAATCCATTGACGAGAATTCTTTGGGAGTGACACTGTTGGATAGGATACAACATGTGAGTAACGAGCGACACTAGGATATAACATCGTGTCCACGCTTGTTCTAGGTAATTTTTGTACAACTATGATTAATTGCATTCCATTTGAACAGTGTTGAGAAAGATTTGATGTCTAAAATTTGAAATATTTAAAAACTGAACATCAAAAACTTATAAAAGTTAAGAAAATTCAAGTTCTAAAATATTATATTCAATAGAGTATCCTCGTGTATCCCTTAAACACGTTATCTCCTCACCGAGTCCTCTTTGTTCTAAATGGGTTACTCCCTGGCTAAAATTAACATTGGGGGTTGTCAAAACCTTACTAGAACACAAATCCCTGGCCAGTAGAGAAAACTTTTCAATGCCTTGTCTAACCAAATTAGTTTTCATCTTTATTCAAATGCGACGTTGGTTCTTCCCCAAATGTTGTGCATGAAACTATCATCCCTTTGGTTGTTAAATTATAGCTTCAAATCCTTTTTACTTCAATTTTTTTTATCAATGGACTCCTTATTTTTATTGAAGGAAATGCATCCTAATCTAGTAATGCTAAGATGTTTTTCTTTTAAAGTTCCTAAACTGCCAAGTTTCATTGTTTCCTTTTACCTGAATACATGTTAGTACCTTTCTTTAACATATCTTTTGCATGTTTTCTCCTATAATTATTTAAATGTGTTTGATCTTTTAAAGACTTCGAGGCACTGTTCAGATAATGGCTAGATGACATATTTGATTGACTTTTTAGGTACTCTAGTATTGATTAGTTGTTTTCTTTTCATTGTCACGATTTATTGATACAAGGAATGGTAATCTACTGAGAGTACTACATTTATTTTTAAAAATTTGCATTTAGTGTAGATTTTTCGTTTGCATATTTTATTGTTTCATTTCATCATATACATTTTCCATTTGGAAACTTGTTGTACTTTTGAAGGTGGACTTGATGACTTAAGTATTTGAAGAAGACCTAACTTTCTATGTTATATATTATCTATTTTTTTTCTAACTCCCTTGTATTCCAATGGCATTGTTGGATCAATCAAACCTAGTTAGTGAAAGTGGTTATAAACATGGATTGTTTTTCCAACAGTTGGGTGAAAAGGGAAAGATATAGGTTCACTTCTATCATTGCACTTTTGTTTTCATCTTTTGTAGTTAATTAGGCCTACTAGGAACCAAAAATAAAGAGATAAATAAACCTTTTTTGATTTCTTAGATTTTCTTTACCATTTCCATTTCTTAGATATATTAATCACACATTAGTTAAAAAATAAATAAATTTAGTCCACCAAACAATCATATGATCATTAGCAAGATAATTTGCAATCAACTTTGTGAACATTTCTTCTAGATTCTCTTATTTATTTTTCATGTTTTTTTTTT
>JASDQU010309914.1:28226-43004 GCA_032191745.1 Picea mariana | reverse complement strand
TGTGTGTGTGTGTGTGTGTGTGTGTGTGTGTGTGTGTGTGTGTGTGTGTGTGTGTGTTATAGGGTACCAGGAGGGGACCTTTGGTATGACGCAACCTTCTTCCATCTTGCAAGATGTTGCGGGTGGCTAATCACGGGTATATTTAATGGTTGAAAGTTTCTAACTATGATTAGATGCATCATAATTTAATTGTATCTATTAGTTTTTTTCAAGATAAGTACTTACAATTTTGTCTCTAATATTCATTTCAAATGTGTTATAAGCCAATTTGGAGCAAAGATTGGTGGAGGAGAATGTGCCCAGAGTAGAGAGTGGTGGAGAATGCATGACCATATATGATAATTCATAGATCATGTATATGTTTCATTTGTAAGTTCTAGTTTGTTTTTATGAGAATTTTATAATCATCTTGAACAATTGTTTTCAGTTTATGAACATTGTTATGCACGCCTTAATGGTCAAACTCAATGGTTTCTATGGTTATGTTTGTTTGTTTGTTGTAGATGTCTTTGACTATGTTTTTGTTTGTTGTAGCTACCTTGTAGCCCACCTTTTTTATTAATGGTGCCTATATGCACATAATTGTATATATTAATAGTTAAATCAAGTACTTTATATGAAAAAATGATGTTTGTGCAGCTTTCAAATATTGCTAAGTAACCTTATTGAATTAAGTATTTTTTCAACCTTACAGTAACAACAACAAAGTATACTTGGTTTCTTTCTCCTCCTAAAATCACTAGTTGCAAATGAATGATCTCTCTATTTATAGTTTTCTCTTCAAACCCTAGAGAGATTAGGTTAAGGTATATGAAATAATGAAATAATATTTTTTTTCCTTCAGCTTTTAAAATATTATTTAAGAAAGATATAAGATATTTCTCTACCTTTTCCTCCATAAGAAAATCTCACACCCTCCATAAAATAATTTTAAAATGGCTTTGGAGTCTTCCCAAGGAGGGCATTCTTATTCTAGTGGTCATTATGTCATGACTTAAGGTTTGAAAATTTTCACGTAGTCTTATGTCATCTTCATATGCCATAAACTCCCTCAATATATGCCTTGAATATGGAACACTTCTTTAAGTGAAATATTGTTTGTGAAGTGTGCCAAAGGGTCCATATTAACCATCCTAATGGTGAAATATGCCTCCAAATATGTGTAACATGCCTCAAACCATGTATCCTTACCCCCAAAGTGATTTGGATTTTATGAGTAGAACGAAATGAATACAGATTATTATTAAAATATAATTAACATAGAATAACAAAGATACAGTAAAATTGGCTTCTATTCAATAAGGAAATAAGCTAGAACTATAAAATGCAACGGAAAATAAGCTTGATGGAATGGTCGCGACTTATCTCTGAGAAGAGATGTGATGGTTGCGCTCATTTGCAAGAAGATGATTACAATGAGGCTCTGAAGGCCTTTTGACAATAAGCATGAATTCAAAAACCCTAGACATCCAAAAACCTAACCCTAGGAGATGAAGCACCATAAGTCATGTGGGCCTTGTTGGGGTAAGTTAGTACATCAACTTCCTGAGGTTGTAACTTTTGCATACGATCTTCGTTTTAGGCACACGATAGCCCGTTGGAAAGGTATATCTTAGAACTACACATTTTGTTGTCATAATCTAGATTTTTATATAGTTTGACTATGGTGATCCCTAAAAATGTTCTTTAGGGCCTCAAAACGGCCCTGGAAGTCAAGGACCCGAAAACTAGGAAAAAATTGCCAAATTGGAAAACTGCCAAAATGAACCAGTTGGAATAGGTGGGAGCCCACCGAAATCCATATGGATCAATCCTCCCCCCTTAGGAAGAAATGGTCTCCATTGTGTTGATTTCCCCCATTAGATGAGGAAATTTCTATTGAATTTGGCCCCTGGTGAGCCACTTGCCTTAGTGCAGGAGCTACCCTACTTTGACAACTCGATAAAGTTGGATCCTTTGTTGTCGAGTGCCCTTGACCTGTGTGTCTACAATATGATCACTGGATGCATGTTGCATGCAGTCAGGGTTGAACTCTGTTTGTCTCAACTTTTATGCTATCTCTGAGGTGTCTTGTCACCCGAGTGGGATTCCCAAATCAGCTTCGCTCGCTCACTTGATGGAATGAAGAGATGGCTCAGATGGCACAACATCCTGTCTTCAAGATGGAAATTAGCGACACTTGAGTTTGCACCCAACATTTGGTAGGTGGTGGCAAACTCAAGGTCTATCTCATAGAGGTGGGGCCATCTGGAGGTCGCATGGCCGCAAGAGTCTAGCACCGTGGTGAGTGTCACAACTAGAGGTCGGATGAGGAAATAAGCAACTCGGTTGGTACTTCCTATTTTATACTTGATGTTGAGGTGGAACTGCTACAAGTATGTGGACAACTTTTGATGGCGGTCATTCTACAATTTCCATTGTATCTACATGAACTGCAGTGGCTTATGATCATTGTGGATGATTGTCTCCTTTCAAAGAATGTAATGTCTCCACTGGCAATAGGCTTGCACAATGGAGTACATTTATTTGTCGTAAGTAGGGTACTTACGAACAACATCTGATAGTGTCTCACTATGATAGGCCACGGGGTGGTCGTGCTGAGAGAGAACGATGCCCACAGCATAGTCCAAACCATCTGTCTCGATCTCAAAGGGTTGTTTCAGGTCTGGTAATGAAAGTACTGGGGTTGAGCACAAGCGCTACTTCAAATCATCAAACGTTTGTTGTTGGGACAGGCCCCACACAAATTTTTCCTTACCTCCACCTTTGGTTACTTGGCTTAGGGCCCATGCAATATGGTAGAATGCCAACATGAACTTACGATAGAAATTGGCAAGGCCCAAGAAGATCTGAAGCTTAGTGAGTGTGGTCGGGGCTGTCTAGTCACAGATGACCTGGATCTTGGTTGGATCCACATGTACACCATGTTGATCAATGATGTAGCCCAGGGAATGGACCATGTCCATGTCAAAGGAGAATTTTTCCAATTTGGCATATATCTTGTGCTACCACAGGGTGTGAATAACCTATTGAAAATGTTGCAAGTGCTCCGACCAAGTCTTGATGTAGATGAGGATGTCATCCAGATACACCACTACAAAAGTATTGGTGAAAGGTTGCAGGATATTGTCCATCATCCTCATGAAAGTGGTTGGAGCATTTGTCAAATAGAAGGGCATGACCAGCCATTCAAAAATACCTTATTTTGACTTGAAGGTGGTTTTCCATACATCTGTTTGTTCTATTGGGACCTGGTGGTATCCAGAATTCAGATCAATCTTACTGAAATATTTGGCCCCCGTGAGTTGATCAAGGAGGTCATCGATTTGGGGAATCGGGTACCGGTTCCTGACTGTGATTTTATTCTAGGCTCGGTAGTCAATGCATAGTCATCATGTCCTATATTTCTTCTGCACCAGCATGATTGGGCTCCCAGAAGGAGGTGAGTTGGGATGGATGTGCCCTTTATGGAGTAGTTCTTGAATCTTTTTCTTAATCTCCTCACTCTCTAACAGAGAGCGACGGTAGACTGACCCATTGGGTAGTGGTGTGTTAGGTGTCAAATCAATGGGATGGTTGACCTGACATTACAGAGGTACCCCGGTAGGTGAGGACAAGAAATATGAGTATTCCCCCATGACCTTATCCACTTGGTTCTATTGTGTGGAGAGGTCAGTCACAGAGGCCCTGGATGTGGCTGCGATCTTTCGCTCACTCTGAGAATGAATCACAAAGAAGACAAACTTCACGGTCTAAGAGATGACCTTCGTCCATTGCTTGGCAGAGATCAAGGAAATAGAACTAGGTGGGACTACCTCGGGTATCCTATACAATTTCTTGTTCAAAGTAGTAATAACATTGCGAGGCCTAGACTCATATACAACATGACATTTCCATAAATAAGGTTGGCCCAAAATAACATTACAAACTTCGAGAGGAGAAACATCACACAATACCTCGTCTTTGAAGGGCTTGATGTCGTATGACATGTGGCACTGTTGGTTGATGTGGAGATCGCTTCTTTAGCGGAGCCATCCAATGGTGTAGGGTTGCGGTTGTGGCATTATCAGCAGGGCTAGCCGTTTGACGACTTCTACTGAGATGAGGTTCTTCTGGCTACCGCTATCAACAATGAAGTGCAGTGAGGTACCTTTTACCCACATATGTGAATGAAAAAGGCGTTCGCCTTCCTCTAGCTCATCTGGTTCACTGGGATGGAGCTTGGTGG
The DNA here is from genome assembly GCA_032191745.1 of Picea mariana. Classification (NCBI taxonomy): domain Eukaryota; kingdom Viridiplantae; phylum Streptophyta; class Pinopsida; order Pinales; family Pinaceae; genus Picea; species Picea mariana. Next base: position 38,776 of record JASDQU010309914.1, on the reverse strand, counting down.
TAGCAGCGATAGCACTGGGTTCTGCATCAATGATCTATCTCCCCCTTTCTGCTTCTGACTCAAAGTCATAACCCGCATCTGATTCATAGGCTTTCACCTCAGCCACCAATGACTGCTTTGAGCGGCAATCAGCAATGTTATGCCAAGGGCTCTTATGGAAATCGCACCACTTCCCAGTATCTTTGTTTGTATTTATGGTATCCTTATTTGCTTATGGCTTCAGATGGTTTTCCTGAGGCTATCCATATTTGCTCTATCCTTTTTTCTACGAGTTGTGGCCTCTTTTTCCTTGATTTTATTGTGAGGGGTTCCTAGGCCCAAATTGTCGCGTCTTTTGTTTAAGCTTCTGCTCGATTTTGATGTCATATCGGTAGGTCGTGCCCAAGGACGAGATTTCCAAAAACTTCATTTTGGCCCTTATGTGTCTATGTATACCACTGCAATACTTGATCACCAAATGTCATTCAGAATCTGTGATACTCAGCTTGGTGCGCAAGGTATGGAAGATATTTGTGAACGCGAGCACTACTTGGTCTCTCCTGCCGTAGTGTGGTCCATTTTGTATACAGGTCATCATAACTTCTGACAGGTAGTATTGTTCCTTAATAGCATCCCTAAAGGAATCCTAGGTGACCAAGACTGTAAATAATTAGGGTTCCTCTATTTCATTTTTCTCACAGAAAGTTTTCCACCAATCTTTGACATGGGGAATGACTTTGAGGAGCATAAAAGTAATCTTTTCTCTATTCAAAAAGTTATGGACAGAGAAATACCCTTCTAGTAGATTCAACCATTTTTCTACAACATTTGCATCTATCTGACCTTCAAATATAGGAATATCAAAGTTGATTCATGCCGTGAAGGGGGCGACGCCTCCACTTGAGGAAGATGTGTCTCTTGTTGGTAGTCATCGAAGGATTTGCACAAAACTATCCATCATCTCGTTCCTCTGTTGCGTGAGGGCTTCCTCGAGCAACATTTTTAAAGGATCTCATATCTCGTTGTCTTTATTTTATCCCTCCATGAGAGGTCGCTTGGGCATGTGAGAGATTTTTTCCTCAAGGGAAACAAGCTCGAGACCCAATTCTTTGTACCCTGACCTCGTCGGGGCCATGCATTAAGAATGACAAGGAGTAGACCGCTTTGATACCACTGATCTGGATTTTATGAGCAAAATGAAATGAATACAAATTATTATTAAAATATGCTTAACACATAATAACAGAGATACAATAAAATTGGTTTCTATTCAATAAGGAAATAAGCTGAAACTATAAAATGCAGCGGAAAATAAGCTTGTTGGAATGGCGGCAGCTTATCTCTGAGAAGAGATGTGACGGTTGTGCATTCGCAAGAAGATGATTACAATGAGGCTCTGAAGGCCTTTTGACAATAAGCATGAATTCCAAAACCTAGACATCCAAAAACCTAACCCTAGGAGATGAAGCGCCAAAATTCATGTGGGCCCCGTTGAGGTAAGTTAGTACATCAACTTCCCGAGATCGTAACTTTTGTTACGATATTTGTTTTAGACACACGATAGCCCATTGGAAATTTATATCCGAGGACTACACATTTTTTCATCAAACTCTAACTCCGTCTATAGTTTGACTATGGCAAGCTCTAAAAACATTGTTTAGGGCCTCAAAACGGCCCTGAAAGTCAGGGACCCGAAAACTAGGAAAAAACTGTCAAACTAGAAAACTGCCAAAATAAACCAATTAAAATAGGTGGCAGGCCACCAACATCCATCTAGATCACAAAGACCTCACAGGTCAAATATGCCTCCAAATATGTGGAACATGCCTCAAACAATGTGTTCTTACCCAAAGTCCCCAATGGTGAAACTCGCTTCCAAATATGTAGGGACTCATCAAAATAGGCATCACCATTCCAACATAAGATAAGGATAGTGATGGCCTATAACATGATGCCATGAGGTGAATAGTATAATTCTTGGACACTAAATAGTAAATTCTATTTTGGGAAAAAGAAAACTTTGAGTAGTAGATACAATGACAATGAAGCATCAAAATAAGGAAGAATTGAGCCAAACAACTAGGAGAGCTTGTTGAGAATGGATTGAATAATTGGGGGTATTAAACACATCAACATGATAACCCCATAGAAATGCAGTTCTTTGCATGTCTTCATCACTCTCATAACCTTTACCAAATTAAAAATTTTCCATTTTTAGAACAACTCTTGATTTTTCAAGAAAAATCTATCCCTTAGAGAAACAGAAATAACCAAGGAATGAACAAATACCAGGAACACAATCAAATAGTGTTAGCTATGTCTACCTTGTTACTTATCCAAGTGGGAAAATAGTTTATTATGGTGCAAAGTTGTTAGATAGCATGTTAAATAGGTGTGACAAAAATTAAATAATAAGATCTAATAATCACGTTCAATTGAAAAATGAAGACCCTCCATCAAGAATCAACACACATATATTTATAGAATTTGCAACTATCAAATTGCATTGACCTTTAGAAGAAGACACATGAGTGTTTTCAGTTTCTTACAATGCAATGATGGATAAGAACAACTATGAAAATAGAATATTGATATTAGTTACTGTATGATAGATTTAGAAATGCAATTCCGATCAACAATAATCTCCTCATGTTACCTGATATTGGCCTCCATAATCCAATAGAAAAAATCCATTAGTGACCAAGAAAGCAATTCTATTATAGAAATTCTATTGCATGGGAATCCATTTGGACTTTGTAACATCTTTTTATTCATGGAATTGTACTTCCTACAAGCATAATACATATCTCATCCATTATATAAAGAGCAAGCAAAACACTCACTCATATTCAAATTCCACCAGTTCTTGTGTAGTCTCTTCGCATCACCTCCAGGATTATATGGATTTTCCATAGCTTCCCCAGAAATTATTAATAAATTCATCCTTATGATTACAAAGTGAGTGCTTTCATTCGATGATAACTGACTTCCTGTCTTTCATGACAAAGACTGTTTTTTTGTTTCTATTTATTTTTATTTTTAATTATTATTATTTTATTAAAATTAATAATATATCTATTTGGTATAGTGTTTCTCTTTCTAAATTCAATTGGAGCAAGTTGTTTGACATACTTACTTTGTTTTTGGTAGTTGAAGCAGGAAAAATATGACATTATCTTTGTCAGCAAATCTGCATAATGCTTTGTTCTTGGGGGTACTTCTACACCAGATCCTACTAAGGCGTGGGAATTTGTCCAAGGTGTGAGATCTACCAATGAAGGTATTAACATTTTCCAGGTGCCTTGGATTAAAAATATAGCCAACTTCATATCATCTCTAAGTTCACAAGATATATCCACTAGTAATCAGTTTCAATATCATGTGTCAAAAGACAGTAGTGGTTCAGCCCAAAGGGGCTCTTTAATTGTTGATTCAGTGTAAATGTTGTGTGATGGCACCTATATGAAGAAGGTCTTTAATAAGGTTGTACATTGTTGGTGTTAGCGATATTTCTGGTAAAGGGGGTTAGAATGCGAAGGAGTGGGTGAAAAACCCATTTACTATAAGCTCGGGGAGCAAATGCACTTGTGATTAAGCGGTCAGCAGTTTTGGACAACAAAGATCAGCGCGCCCGAATCAACAGCGCACATGGAATTTAGGAGCCCCCGCCTTTCTACCTTTAAGCGGAGGGGGGGGGGGGTCCAAAATCGAGGGCGCACCTCTTCAACGGCCACAATCGAAGCACCCGGATCAATGGTGCGCAGAGTAATTCTGGACCTCCCCCTGCCTTTCTACCTTTAAGCGGAGGGGGGGGTCCGAAATCAGGTATACATCTTTCTGACGGCCAAGATCAGCGCGCCCGGATCAACGGCGTTGGGGTTATGCATCTATGTTTGAGATTTCTTGTTTTATGAAAAACAGTTTTCCTGCTCCATCTCTGTTTTCGTCTTATACCAGAGAGTTCATGATCGATTGATTCGCATGGGTTGTTGCAGTGGTGCTATGATAAAAGATTTATCGTTGCATCATTGTATTTTCTGGTTTTCTGCATTTGGATGTAAGAGGCCCTTGCCTTTAGATGCATTCTCTCACAGTTTGTTGGAAACCTGATGCTTATAATAGACCCTTGCACTCTTCTTATACAAGTCTTCCTCCTATTCACCCTTATTACAACTCACTATTTGAAGTTTATCTAAGACCTCACTCGCTCATGCATGCTTGGCCTAGTTTCGGAATCGAGACGATATTGTCTGAGTTTACTTCCATTTGATCATCCCTCTATAAACCACTATGACATAAAACTGATGGGCATCGGGCTCTGCTCCTGATAGCAATCCAGGAGTGACTTCTGACGCTAACATTTCTGGCGCCGTTTCCGGGGAAGAAGTTGAATATTTTCCCCGGGATTGAATGACAACGAATAACTAATTCTGAAGGTGCATTAGATATCAGAATTGTTAAGATTTCTACTGTGCACCTGGTGACTCCATTGTGACGACTCCACTGGAGCGAACCCGTTGTTTTAATTGTGGATTCCAGAGGCAGACATACGCAATCACATCCACAGCTTCCCTTAGCTACGCCTGTAACTGATCCGGAGGTGGTTCTCAGAAAAGGAAAGGCCCCTGAAGGAGCAAGCTCTGCTGCTGAACCAAGTATTTCCCCACCTCCTTCTATAAAAAATCCATTTTCTTATTCTCAGTTTCGTAGCCAGCCTTCTTCAGAGGTTTCCCATTTCCTCAATTTTGGGAGTGTTCCTGCTGAGTTTTCCCCTCCTGGTCTAGGATTGGAGGGAGAAATCCTTGTCACCCCCCTCTCCTCTGAGGCTGTTCCTTGGCGTATACCAGGGACTATAGAAGAATTCCCCACTCCTGCACAAAGAGGAGTGCCTGCTGACTTAAGCTCGTTATCCTTCTCCTTAGACCCTCTCTTGTTTCCAACTCCACTTTGAGACTCATTCCCAGCAACTCCTTCGTGAACTCCTTCTCCTCCAAGCTCTCCTCCACCTAATATTCCTATGGCTGGTGCCAATCCCCCTATGACCAGAATGGAGGCTATTATAGCTGCCAGGTATGCTCCCCTTGTGTTACCTCAGCCCCTCAACGCCCTCCCGGCAGATGGTTACCTCAAGCAGCTGCCTAAATTTACGGGTGAGGGGGACGTAATTGCAGATGAACACCTAGAAGCCTTTTACAGTTTCACAGATGACAATGTCATCATGCATGCAGACGTATGGATGAGAATTTTTGTCCACAACCTCCAAGGAGAGGCTAGAAAATGGTTCAAGGCCCTGCCTCATGGATCTATTGATGGGATCGAAGCACTAGACAATGCCTTTTTGAGACAATGGGGAGATAAAAAGGATTTCATGTATTACATAATGGAGTTTGGGTCGTTGAAGAGAAAGGAAGGAGAGTCTGTCTCTGACTTCTCCAAGAAATTTAATAAAATGTACAACAGAATCCTTGCTGAGATAAAGCCTTCTGAAGCCTCTGCAAAGATCACTTACTCCAACGCTTTTGATCCTGATTTCTGCCTACTGCTGAGAGAGAGAAGAGCCACTACCCTGGCCCTCATGCAGGATGCAACCGTGGAAGTAGAATCTAACATATTGGTTGTTGACCGGCTCAGGAACGCTGCTGATAGAAACATATCCAAGAAAAGGCCTGAAGCCTCCCCATCCAATTCTTCTCCAATGCCCCATCAGACAGCCAAAGTACTAAAATCACTTTCTGCCAGGATGGAAAGGTGGGAGTTAGAAGGGAAGCCCATGTATAGGAATCCTCAGAATGCTGATAATAGAGGTTTCAGGAGACCTAATAACAATGGACCACAGGCTTTCCCTAGGGAACAAAGGGAAAAAGACAGAGAGGATCAAAGGATCCAAGCCCCTCTCCAAAATAACTTGGTTACTCATAAGGAAGGAGAGGAGGTAGACGAGTTCGACCCTGAAATTCATTGTGTTGAGGAAGCCCCTCCTTTTCCTCATTTGACTCAGTCTACATACAAAAAATCCTTGATGAACATTCAGATCCATGAGTTAGGAAAGGGAGAGAGAGCCATCCACACTTCTAACAGATACAATGTCAGGTCAAGAAAGAAAGGAGGAGACTTTGACGTCCAAAATCAGCCCCTTATAGCAGATAGGCCTCCTAAAGCTGCAACAGCCTCGACTAAAGAAAATAAAGCTCAGAGTATCTTGTCAGCAACCAAAGAACCCGTCGCTGAGGTAAGAGAAGCTCCTAAGCCAATTTCCTCCTTTAATTTTGAGCATGAAATTCAGAAGATTAGAATCCCTGTACCTCTGTCTGAACTAGTTAAAAATGAAGATTTCAAAAGATCCCTCTCCAAGCTGTTACAATCCGAGTCCCTCCAGCCTCCCTCTGATTCAGTGAACCTTCAAGATGAGAAGCTAGCCATCATCCTAGGTCCCATGGTAGAAGACAGAGATGACTCATCCCCTCCCTTCTACACCTCCCTGGACATACATGATAAAGTGTTGCATAATTGCCTCATGGATTCAGGGGCTTCTCATAACCTTATGCCCAAGATAGTTATGGAAGAATTAGGACTGGAAGTGAAAAAGACTTATCATGATTTGTACTCCTTCGATTCAAGGAGGGTGCAATGTCTGGGAGTCATCAAAGACCTGGTGGTTTCTTTGTTTCAGCTGCCCATGAAAAGCGTGGTCATGGATATTGTGGTAGCTGACGTTCCCGCCAAATTTGGCATGTTGTTGTCTAGATCATGGATTAAAAAACTCGAGGGAATGTTGCATATGGATCTCACATATGCCACCATTCCAGTTTTCGGAGGTGAGCAAAGGAGGCTGTACAGAGAAGCTCAGCTGGCTTACATTGTCAGTGATGAAGCGGACCCCACTAATCACCCCATTTTTGCAATTGACACTGATTTGGGGTCTAGCCTATTGCAGCTCACTGATGTTCCTGAAGAGTCTTGCCAAGTCCGAAAGCAACCCAGTCTTGACTATCTGGATTTCCCTCCAACCCCCTCTGTGTGGAAGATGTTTTTCGACGGAGCTTCTTCTGCCGAAGGCGCTGGCGCTAGGGTGGTTTTTATATCACCTTGTCAAGAGATCATATCCTTTTCATACAAGTTGGAGTTCGAAACCACCAACAATGTGGTAGAGTATGAAGCTCTTATTCTGGGCATGAGGTCTGCGAAGGAAATGGGAATCAAAGAGATAGCGATATTTGGAGACGTTGAGTTGATTATTCAGCAAATAAGAAAGGCTTATCGCACCAATAATCCCCAACTTAGAAATTACAGAAATGAAGTATGGGACCTTATGGATAAATTCTTCTTGGCTTTTAACATTTCTTTCATTCCGAGGGGGGAAAATACTCTAGCCGACTCTCTAGCTGTATCAGCCAATTCTCTCAGGCATCCTCTGCCGCCTGGGATAAAAAGTGATGTCGAGATAAAACACAGGCCCTCTGTACCTGACAATGTCAAACATTGGAAGTTGTTTGAAGATGATCTGGAAATTGAAATATTTCTACAATCCGTGGATGAATTTTCTGCGTTGCACATTGACCAGGATCCCGACCTGGAAAATGACCCTCATCCTAGGGTATTTTTAAATAAGATCGCAAATCACCAGATCATTCAGCTGCCCAGCAATCACATTCCGAGAGGACTCATCCCTTTAGAAAGATTGTTCGATGGGAATGACGTGCCAGTAAAGGGTGGTGTTTCAAATGAAGATGCCGGTGCAACTGAATGTAACATTGGTTCACAGGAGAAGCCTAAGTTCGTCAAATTGTTTAACAGTCTGACTAGAGAACAGCAGGTCGAATATATTGAGTTGCTGAGAGAGTTTGCCGATGTGTTTGCATGGACATACGAAGACCTGAAAACTTATGACACATCTGTTATTGAGCACAAGATCCCATTGAAAGAGGAGGCTAGGCCATTTAGGCAGAAGCTGAGACAGATAAATCTCATGTTGCTGCCTGTCATGGAGAAAGAAGTAAAAAGGTTGTTGGATGCGCAAATTATTGTCCCCTTGAGATATTCTGAGTGGGTGGCCAACTTGGTCCCAGTAAGGAAGAAGAGCGGAGAAATCAGGCTCTGTGTTGACTTCAAGAACCTGAATAGAAGCTCAAGAAAAGACAATTATCCCCTGCCCAACATGGAACACATATTGTAGAAGGTAACTGGAGCAGCTAGGATATACATGATTGATGGGTTTTCAGGGTATAATCAAATATCAGTCATGCCTGAGGACAGAGAAAAAACAACCTTCACCACCCCTTGGGGCACATTCATGTATGCCAAAATGCCTTTTGGGTTGATGAATGTAGGAGCCACATTTCAGCGAGCCATGGACATAGCTTTCATCAGGGAGAAAGATAGGTTTGTGGTGATCTATCTGAATGACATAACAGTCTTCTCCAAGTCTGACAAAGAACACTGCTACCACCTGAGAAAAGTCTTTTCGAAGTGTTGCAGGTTTGGCCTTTCCCTGAATCCCAAAAAGTCTCTGTTTTCAATGAAGGAAGGGAAGTTGCTAGGTCATATAGTATCAGCAGAAGGGGTAAGAATTGATCCTAGCAGGGTAGAAGCAATTCAGACCCTATCTCTTCCCAGATCTAAGATGGAAGTTCAGGCCTTTTTGGGGAAGATTAATTTTCTGAGGAGATTTGTCTCAAATTTTGCTGAGCTGGTGAGACACATCACAGCCATGCTCAGAAAGTGAAATGAAGTAAAGTGGACTACTGAACCTAGGGAATATTTTGATCAGATAAAAAAGGCATTGATCGAGGCACCCGTGCTGATCAGTCCTAACTATTCCAAAGATTTCCTAATTTTTTCCTTTGCTTCTTTTGATACAGTGGCGGTGGTCTTACTGCAGAGGAATGATCAGGGGCGAGAGCAACCTATTGCCTTCTACAGCAAGGCATTGAGAGATGCAAAAGTCTGGTACGAGATCATGGAGAAGCAGTCTTATGCCTTGGTAAAGGCCCTCAAAGCTTTCAGAGTGTATGTTTTTCACTCAAGAATCACTGCATACGTTCCTTCAGTCGTGGTGAAGGACATTCTTATACAGCCAGGCATAGACGAGAGAAGAGGTAAATGGACTGTCAAGATCCTTGAGTTTAATCTAGTGATCAAGCCAACCAAGTTGATAAAGGGGTAAGGTTTGGCCAAGCTGCTGGCTAAATCCAATTGCAAAGCTTTGGGGATCGACTTCATCAATGAGTAAGTTGAGTCATCCGACAAGAACTCTCAGGGTGCCCTATCACTAACAGCATGCCCCTGGTACAAAGATATCTTGTACTTTCTGCAAGAATTGAGGCCTCCTGATGGAATGGAGAAAAGCAAGGCAAGAGCTCTAAAGCTCAAGAAAGGTCAGATATTGCCTCATTGATCAAACCTTGTACTGGAAAGACCCTTTAGGGGTATTTTTGAGGTGCCTAGGCCCACAAGAAGCCAAGCAGGTTGCATTTGAGTTCCACAGTGGCCTTTGTGGGGGTCATCATTTTTGGAAGACCACATCCCATAAGATCCTCCGAGCTGGGTACTACTGGCCCAACTTATTCCCTGATATCTGCAGAGAAATTAGAGCTTGCATCAAGTGCCAGAAGTTCTCAGGAAAGCAACAGGCTCAAATCTTTGTCGTTAAAGCCTGTAGTAGCTTCAACACCCTTTCAGCAGTGGGGATTGGACTTCATTGGGGAAATTCATCCACCCTCACGTGGCCAGCACAGATGGATCTTGACTGCAACAGACTATTTCACCAAGTGGATAGAAGTTGTCCCCACCAGGAGCACTTCCCACAAAGTAATCATCAGCTTCCTGGAGGACATCATAGCCAAATTTGGCTGTCCTAACAAAATTGTCACTGACAATGCCACCCCTTTCTGGTCTGAGCCTCTGGTAAAGTTCTGTGAACAGTTTGAGATTTCACTGATTCACTCTACTCCCTATTATCCTCAGGGAAATGGATTGGCAGAGTCTTCCAATAAAAGCCTAATCAAGCTCATTAAGAAATTATTGGAAGATAATAAAAGGGCCTGGGATTCAAAGATTAAATTTGCGTTATGGGATGATCGAGTGACAACAAAAAAATCCCTGGGCATATCGCCCTTTCAACTTGTTTATGGAACAAAGGTTGTTTTCCCCACTCAACTCGCTTTATCAATGGCGAAATTCCTCCAGGACATTGACGGAGAACCTAACCATATGGTCAGAAGGATTCATCAGATGGTGGAAATACAACAGATCAGGGAACAGGTCATGAACAGGGCCCACAATCATCAGCAGAAGATCAAACAGACCTTCGACAGTAAGAGCAGAAAGAAAGAATTCGAGCAGGGTGATCTGGTGCTCAAATGGGATGCACCCAGGCAGTGTTAGAAAAAGGACCGTGGAGCAATAAAATAAAACAAATGCAGAAACAAAACATAGAAGACACACAATACAAGAGAGACACAGATTTACATGGTTCACCCAGTGTGGGCTACATCCACCAGAGAAATTGCCAGGTCCTTCCTTTATTATTATCCAGCAAATGAAGGGATACAACCTACAACAAAACCCGTTGT
>JASDQU010309913.1:105638-118855 GCA_032191745.1 Picea mariana | reverse complement strand
ATCACTTACCTTTGGTTGTATCTTGTTGTATCTTTGTATCTCTTTGTATTTTTGTAAACATTGTAACAATTGTAATTTTTGTAAGTAATTCTAATCTTGGTTTGGGGTAGTTTAACTTGTATACTTTGTAAACCTTTTGTAATAAACCACCCTCAAACTTAGTTGACCCCATTGCCCAACCTTAGACACTAGTCTTAGTTGACTTAGGGAAAGGGCTGATTCACATTTTGATTAGACTTGCACTTTGCATTGCTGCCTTTGCATCATAGGCTAGTTTTCACTTTAGCCTTTTAAACAAATTAAAACTAACTCCTAGAACCTTAACACTAAAATCAATCTAGTAACTAGGGACTACCCCCCTTGGCTTCCCTAGGAGTAAGCCTAGAAGGAAGAGGTTCCAGTCAAGGTGACAGTGTGGACTGAGAACCTAGACATTGTGTCTCCGAGGACACACTAAATGAATTGGACTTAGCTCACGTTAGCAAGTGTGTATTAGGACGACAACAAGTTGTACCACTTAAGCATAACTTAAATCATTCATCCATGAGACATTAGAAACATGAGAAGGGAAATAACTTGAAAGAGAAAAACAAGATTATTATGATGACTATTCTAGAGATATTTTAAACCATTAAGCATATAATCATCAAAACAAATAAGTTTCCCTTAAGCCTAGCGATTTTGGGGATTACTCTCCCAAGGTGTAGGCACATTAGCTTATAAAAAATAAGAAACTTGAAAAATGAAACCACTTACAATGGCCAAGGTGGAGGCAAGCCTACCATTATTGGCCAAAGAGGGTTGTTAAACAAATAACAAATTATTAAGATGAAAAGGTCACACTACCTTGCCTTATGGACAAGAGGGGCCAACAAATAAATGAAAAATAAACTTGAAAGAGAACAAGCTAACCTAGCCCAACGATATTGGGGATTTCTCTCCCAAGGTGTAGGCAATTATTATGTTAGTTTATGATTATACAACAAAGAACCAATGAAATAGAAGAAGGAAACATAGATTTACACAAGGAAAGGTAAGAAAATAGTTACCCAACCAAGGATGGTTCTTGGGGAAGTCTTGAGGATGGATTTGGGCAGCGTTTACCCTTGTTTTTGGTAAGAACCTGCAAAAAACAGCAAACAAAAGCTTGCTGGAAATTGCTGCAAAACACAAAGAATGTTAGGAAAATTTTCTGTTTTTACACAGAAAATTTCCACAATAAATCTCCAAGATTAAATGTAAATTTGTGACCTATCTAAGACAAGTTAGCTACAGAAAAATGGTATGAAATGACAGCAATATATCAGATCCAAATAAAAAAGGAAAGAGTTTGTGCAAGCTTTGGCTGGAAACTCCTCTAAAGTCTCTTCCAACCAACTCTTGTGAGAAAAATCTGCACACTAAAACAAAATGTGAGTCCAAGATAGCATAATATGATGATATAGAATAGCAAAATGAACTAATTCATAATACTAACTAACCAACATATATAAATCAGCAACACTAGTGTCTAATGATCTACTCAAACAAACTAATTTGCTCAAGATACTAGCTACAAACACACAAAATGTAAAGGAACAAAGTCACCTCATATGCAATGGACAAATATGATTACTCTATATTGATCCAAAATCCTCCAAAGCTTTTATTATTGAACCCAAATGGGAGAGCCTTGAAGCAACTAATTGCTCCAATGCTCTCAAGAGAAATGAGTGAAATGTGAGATGGCAAAAGCAAGAAGGGTGAGGCAAAAATTCAGTAGCATAACATTAGATCAAAGAATGGTGAAGAAAAAGAGTGAGGAGGGGTTCTACTTATACCTCAAGAGGCAAAGTGAAGGTACTTGGATTGACTCCAAGTGTCAAATCCACATCAAATGAGCAAATCTCAATGAGTGGGGCGCCCCAGTTAGGGTTTTTGACTTGGATAGATGAGTTGGAAGGGTGTGGGCCATGGATAGGTGAGTTATTAGGCTGGGGGGGCGCACTAGGTATAAGATAGGGGCCCACAATCATAAATTGAAGGTTGGCTATGGTTTTCTTTAAGGGGGGACGTTTTTCCCCCATGGGGGCGTGAGGTTAGGAGTTAGGTTAGAGTGTTGGGGGTAGAGGTTTGAGTGTGGTGAGGGTTTAGGAGGGGCGCACCTCTCATGAGAGGGGTCCACACCAAGTTTCAAAGCCTAAGATTAAGGTTTGAGATGAGGGGGGACGTTTTGCCCCCTAGGGCGTGAGCTCAAATGGTGAGGGGGAATGGGTTAGGGGGTGTTTTAAGTTGTTAAGTGGTTAGGTTGGGTTGGGTAGGTTAGGAAAGGTCTAACTTTCTCTTTGCCACCTCAACACTTACTCAATAACTCAAAAATTACAAAAATTACACATTCTGACAATGTCACCTTAGCAATTAAAATTGTTGTTTTGATTGACTCTGACTCCGAGTGGACAAAGACATAGTAAACTTCGTCCGAATGAGCTGAAACTTGGTCAATGGGTGTAGGGGGTGCTATTCCATTTCTTTTGAGCACAAATACCCCTATCAAAAACCCCAAGACCGAGTTTTTACAATATTAGCTCAAAAAACATTTAATTAATTAAATTATTAAAATTTAATTAATTAAAAAAAACCTATCTAGACTCGACGAAATTCCGCGAAACTTTCTACACTGTCTGACATGGTCATTTACAACATTCCTAAACAATAGCTACCAAAGGATGAGACCATTAGAACGCTGTTCACCACTTTGTAGGAATTATTGCATGTGTGGAGGGAAAAACTCATGGGAAATCAACCGGGCTGAAAAGCCCAGTTGACAACCTGAGGATAAAAAACCCTCGGTGAAAGGAACTCTCCCAATGAAAACATCCCAAGGTACCTGACCTAACCATGATCCATGCAGACTTATTACATTATTAACCCACGCATGGGTGCGGAAATTTCATTTACAAAAACTTTGTGCTGGAGCATCAAATGCCCAAGTAGGACCAATACTGTTTTCAACATATGTGCATCTGATGATGCATACCTTCATGGCACATGAGTTGACCCCCTAGCTGAATAGGCGGTCAACAAGCCCAAAGCAAGTGGATGCAAGATTGGCGTAACATGGAGTGACCTATCACTGTCACCTTAATAGGAAACCCCTTTCTATTTAGGAGTATGTCACAGTACTCCAGGGGAGATGTCCCCAGTGACTCGAGGGTTTGAGAAGGCTAAGGTAAACGATACAAGAAAGTCCCTCCCCTCTCACAGGTCACTCAAGTCAAAGGTTCTTTGTGTCTTATAGAGATGAAGCAAAAGGGTAAATAAGGTGTATAAGGTGTACCTGCCCAGAACAAGACAACACATAGAAAAAGAGTGCAATTTCCAAGTACCATATGATGTTAGCGCTTCATAAGACCATGAACCTCTGAAAACTAAGTATGCTGATATAATACTGCAACAATGTAATTATTTACAACAACAATGAATGTTTTGCAACAACCACAATAATTATGCCTTAAAGATGCTTGAAAATGACAAGAAAATATAGCTCTAAGTTGACAGAATGATAACAACTTGTCAGAAGCAAAATTGGCAATGTCTAATCAGCTTTTAATGTCACTTTTGAAATGAATTTGCTGTTGTTATATGGCTGTAGCAATATTTTGAAACAACAAGAAGTTAGTCAATGGATTAGTCTAGTTCAAGGAAGATAATTTGAGAGTTGTTTGATCAATCGATCACTACAGTGAGTAGACTAGTGTCTTTTAGGGTGTATGGAGTCAACAATAGCAGCAACAAATCTTAGAGCTGAGGGACACTGTCTTGGCTTGGTGACCAGAGGGACACTGTCTTCGCTTGGTGACTAGAGGTGACAGCGTTACCCACAAGCATTTCACGGAGATGGGAAGGCTTGCTCGTGATGAGACCCCCTTTCTCTTAGCTATGCCACCAAGAGCCACTACCCTGGTTTGGTGACCAGATAGATGGTAGTGTCATACTGCTACATGCCCATGGTCCTAATAGGCCAGCTCATGATTGGACCTCCTATCCACCAACTAGTACCTTGAGTGTTTATTTATCTTACGTGTTCCCTTTTCTTACTGAGAAGCCTTTTACTGCTTTCTCGTGAATCCCTGGGCGAAGCATCTCAAAGGTTTCATCTTGGCTTTTAACTCTTGCCAACTACTTTTACCCCCTAGGCCTTTAGCCCCTTCTCCCCACAAGGCAAGGTACAACCCTTCCTACTGTGGCAAACCTAATGCCCGAATGAAGGTAGCAGAAAATGAGAGGAGTAAGGGTGGAAAGTGGTAAGTATGGAGGGAATGGACGATGACCTTTCACAGACCCACCCAGTGGAAACCCATCCTAAAGGGAGATCAACTTACTAGGGCATCATGTCACCCTCCCAGATATGAACAAGTTTAAAGAGCATAATTTCCAAGCAAACGTTATGAAATGAAGGAGAATTTAGTGCAACATATTCAAGTGCTTCAATAATCAGAGTGACACATGCCATGATACCCAGACTCATTACCTCATGGAGCAAGACTTACTGCTACTTCAAGACCAGGCTGGTGGGATGGATCTTGCTGCTGTTGATAAATGGGCTGCACTGAAGAAAAGAGGGGTCCTTCGGGGCCATGCTCAAGTCATCCGGATCTCAGCACTCCATGTCTAGGACCTGTGGGCCTCGAGACATGATCTCCTTAGTTATCCCTAGGATAGGGGATAACAGCTGGCTCCAACTCGGGGACATGTGCTCACCGTAGAGCGCATGAGAACCTCAACATCTCTGGTATGACTTGTATTTGCTAGATCTCAACAAAATGCATCAGTAATCTTCAGATTGGTGATATCACCCCTCGCTCATATATGATATAAAATAAGGATAAGCAAGCATATATACATAAATGGAAAATACAATGATGAAAATGAAACTACACTAGCATGAATGCAGATGGTATATACAATGAATGCAAATGCCTAACTAGCTATACTTACCTATTGGTTGAATGGTAGGTGTAGTCAAATAACCAGCGAAACCATCCTAGCAATATCTCATAATACCCGCCTCTGTGCTTCATCATAAACCAAAACAATGATAAGTCGAGCAAAAAAATTACATGAGTTAGAGCACGTATCATATCACCGGAAATCATAAAGTCTAGCTCATGGAGGCGGGAGGGAGGGACAAAATTATGCCAAGTCACACTTCTAGGAGAGTGCTCAATCCATCTCAGAAAGGGATCGTGAAAAATCAAAGGCTCAAAAGACTGACTCAAAGAGTCTGAAGGTTGGCTACCTTGGACATCATCACATCCCGAGGTATGGGAAGGGACTAGCAAGAACCTAGAGGATGATCGACAATCTTCTAAGGGAAAGCTGAAAGACTGAAATAATAAAATTCTTCTTAAGGTATTCAACCTACCCTTGAACTCTAAAAGTAAGCTTTACCCTGGAGAAAACTCAAGACAAGGGACATGTTTTCCAACTACATCTTTAGTGATATAGCGAGGTAAAGTAGTCGAAGGGAGCTGGAAAACCTTGTCACAAGGATCCTTCTATGGGCAAGCAATGTCCTCACCTTTATCAATATCTGAGCACAATGGTGGTTGATAATTTTCTTCATGAATACTCAAAGGAATAAGTCCAAATACTCAAAGGAATACTCATCAAAATCCTCAAGGTATGACCGAAAAATTAAAATAATTAGGAGAGCATAGAATTAGGTCATCCTTAGGTATTTGAAAAGTGTATGTAACTATATCATCTCCTTGTTGCCATATGTCAGACTCATTAGTGACCTCATATGATAGTTGCAAAGGCAACGTTTGGAAATGACCTTCAATGTCGTAAATGGGATCCCCATCATACCCAATCACATCCCATTTACGCTTCCTGACATGTATGAAATCATCAATATTATAAAAAAAGTCATTACCTTTATCATAACATGAGGGGTTTGAAACATCCAAGGGCTTCTCTAACACTTCTTCACTTTCCAAATCATAAAATAAGGCATCATCAAAATCTTGGAAAGGGAAATAACCTATCGTGTTTACTTCTTCCTGTGCAGGAGCTTCGAGGATTTGGATAACTTCATCAAATGGAAGAGCATGCATCATTGTCACGTCCTCATGACTTGCTCTTATATTTTCAGCTTCACAATATGGAGTATCTAGCTTGTCCAAGGGTTCCCTTTCTTCTTCACCTTCTGAATCATAGAATAGGGTATCGTCAAAAAAATGAAAAGGAAGTGACTAACCTCATCCTTTTCTCTTTGTGCAGGAGGAATAGGATCTTGGATGGCTTCATCAGAGGGAGGAGCACACATTAATACTTCATCATTATGTTTGATATCTTCAGGTTCTCTCTCTTCAACCAGGTCTTCATTATCCTTGGCAGAAGCATGAGTAAATTCTTTCCCTTTCCCATGGGATTGATAACCTTCATCAAGATCCCTTTCCTCAACCTCTTGTTGACTGATGTCTTGTTCTAAATATTTCGGGGTTTCTTCAATAGAGGTCTCAAGGGAGGGTGCTCTCTTGGGAATATCTGGGGTATCATTGGGCTCACAAACCTTGATTTCTAGAACAAAGGATTGTTCTTTGAATGAGGAGATGTTGACTTCGATTTCAGTAGCCATGTCATAAACTTCTTGGATCGTTCTAGGAGCTTTATCTCTGATAGGGAAACCTATTTGTCCTGTAAAGGCTTTGGTGTAAAGAAAAAGAATAAAGTTGTGTGACGGGTGATAGCTTGCTGGGATTTGTTGTATTAGCCCCTTAAATCTATCATGAAATTCCCTAACAGTTTTATTCTCATTCTTCTTTATGTGATTAAGTTTGTTTATCAACATGTTGATATTTTCAAACTTAATACCCCATCTTTTGAGAAAGGTTTTTTCTAACTAGTCCATAGATGTGATGCTAGCATAAGGGAGACTGTTATACCATTTCCGAGCATTGCCATGAAGAGTGGCAGAGAAAAGTTTCATCGCTAAATCTTCAACATCATCACTGATAGGGTGGAGTTGAAAGAAATCCCAAAAATTATCCATGTGATCTTCGGCTATAACCCCATCATTACTAGTGAATCTAGGGAGCCATTTTTCATACCTCAGAGGCATTTGTCGAGGGTAACCCATAATTTTATTCATATTTAAGGGTTTAAAATTACCTGGGTCCCATTGAGAGGCCATGGTTGGCTTTGTCATTGGTGGAGTCACCAGATAATCCTTCTAGGGATCATCAAAGGGAAAAGAGGGAATCACCCTCAGTGGAGTCGCCAGGTAAGTTTCGTAAGATAAAGGCTTTGAGGGAAAGGCTTACCGAAAAAAATGTCGTTAAGGAATATTGACTCAGTGTTCCCCAGCAATCTGTACTTGCCTACAGCCCAAAGAAAGTGGATGCAAGATTGGCGTAACAAGGAGTGACCTACTACTGTCACCTTAATAGGAAACCCCTTTCTATTTAGGAGTATGTCACAGTACCCCAGGGGAGACTGAAATATCCCTGATCCAGCTGATTTGGATATCTACTGTTGATCTAGTGTTCTGTCTCACAGATCTGATACTCTGGGGGTTTATGGATGTGTTTTATCTTTAGATCTGATACTCTGGGGGTTTCTGGATGCGTTTTAGTTATGTGCTCGAGATGTTTTGTGATTGTTGCAGGTGCATGTTATACATTATGGTTTAAACTATATATATATGATGCATGCGGAAATAAGGAACAACAACTGCCCACAATATGTATTATGAGGTTTAAGCAGGGAAATACAATAAAATACTGGAATTATAGAAAATAGTCCTCAGTTAGATCTCATAGATCGTCACTGGAATACAAGCAAATAACATAAAATACCCATGATCAGAAGATGAAGGAAGATTTGATGCATGCACGGATAGATTGACAAAATCGACAGTTCCGGAGAAGCACGGGAATCGCTACAAACTGGAAAACTTGTCCGGAAGGCTATAACCATCGGAATGAGCTGCAAACTGCCTCAACAGAAGCGCCCTGGCCTCTAGTCTGATCTTGGTGTCTGTCGGACGAAAAATCTGTCCTCTGAGGCTTCGGATCTCACCCCCTGGGGGTCTGCGCACCTCCTGGGCTCTCTGAGTGCACCCAAATCATTCCACCAACGGAATCAACTGCTATATGTCTTAAAATGTTCGCCTTGGCGAATGCGGAACTAGTTCGGAGGGGTTTCCACGGATTTGATCTGAAACTCCGTCTATAGCCCCAACTGTCCTTCCGCAAGAGCTGCACCCTAAATGACTGAATGTTGCACCCAGAAGGATTGCACCGTCAGAATCCGATGGCAAGTGGCTCAATCTATGCACCCTGGCTGGATCTCAACTGGGTCGGAAGGGATCTGCAATACGAGCTTTGATCTCATGCAGCTACACAAACCCTCTCTTTATCCTTGCGCCCTCACTGGCTGCGCTGCGCAACACTGCAAACTGGATACTCCCGAATCGCACGGTGAAATACCTGGATGGTATCTCCGATGGGATAGGGTGTGTCTCTTAACACCGAAACCGATCAATGGTGGTGGTTTCCTCCAGAAATCCACAAAACAATAGAAGTCGAATCTCTTCCTCCTCTGGGAACTCTCTCAACATCAAATCATAACATAGCATAATGAATTAGGTTGCTTTACCCTTCCTTTATAGCTTCCCGAAACCCTAATTCGTTGTTGACCTGTTCCCTCCAAGTGACTTCTACTTTATTTTATTATTCCTTGATTAAATCACTTAATTAATTAATTAATTAACCATTTTACCTCTAAAAAGTGATTTATCCATCCCGATGGCTTCTCCTGCCACTAAAAGTCCCTTCTCATCATCTTATCCTGTAATGCTCTTCCTCCCGATTCCGATGAGCTATTACACTAAGAGGTTTCTCCAAGTAATATGCCCATTATGACCTTAGTGAATTTAATTAAGATATGACCCATAATAACTCAAAATTATGGAAATCGTCGGAATGCAACGGAACCAAAGCCAAGCTGTGCGGACTGGATCCTGATGATGAACGATGCAAGTCGAGCCCAATAAAACCCCTCAATATCTCCCGAACTCTCTGTCACCCCTATCTGGCTACTCTAGTAGGCATAACACTCTATAATGTTATAATGTCCCAAAATGGGGACATTACAGAGACATCCCCAGTGACCCGAGGGTTTTAGAAGGCTAAGGTAAAAGATACAAGAAAGTCCCTCCCCTCTCACAGGTCACTCAAGTCAAAGGTTCTTTATTTCTTATAGAGATGAAGCAAAAGGGTAAATAAGGTGTACCTGCCCAGAACAAGACAACATATAGAAAAAGAGTGCAATTTCCAAGTACCATATGATGTTAGTGCTTCATAAGACCATGGACCTCTGAAAAATAAGTAAGTTGATATAATACTGCAGCAATGTAATTATTTACAACAGCAATGAATGTTTTGCAACAACCACAATAATTATGCCTTAAAGATGTTTGAAAATGACAAGAAAATATAGCTCTAAGTTGACAGAATGATAATTACTTGTCATAAGCAAAATTGGCAATGTCTAATCATCTTTTAATGTCACTTTTGAAATCAATTTGCTACTGTTAGATGGCTGTAGAAATCTTTTGCAACAGCAGCAAGTTAGTCAATGGATTAGTCTAGTTTAAGGTTAGTAAAAGTTGGTAAAAGTTTCAAGGAAGATAGTTTGAGAGTTGTTTGATCAATCGATCACTACAGTGAGTAGACTAGTGTCTTTTAGGGTGTATGGAGTCAACAATAGCAGCAGCAAATCTTAGAGCAAAATAGCAATGATAATAGTTAGTCAAGGAGATGGAATGGATGGAGGAGGTGTTCGTAACCCAAGTCCTCAAGCATCCAAGTCCTAAAAGAAAATTGGCTAGAAAGTAAGGAAACTTAGGCCCTAGTGAATTCTCTTTCCTTAGACAATTTGGAAATAATATATGCAATAGGCAATTAGAGTAGGGCTACTAGAGTGCTAGCACTTTAGGGCTCTAGTAGCCACTTCTAAACAAGGTGCACTTTGAGAAATTTAAACAAGTGGAAAACTATAGAGAGAAAGATAATAACTTATGTTTCTCTCCTAGGGTTTTAAGCAAGCAATTTCATAATCTCTAACATGAATCAAGTAAAATTTACCACAAGCATTCATTAACATAAACAAATTGTAGATTTTCTACTTACTTCACCAAGAATAATCAAGCCAAACCTTAGTTGAAGATCTTCCACCATGAAAAATAGCCAAGATATACCAAAATATGCCTCTCCAAGAAGTTGCGCCTAAAATTTCAGCCAATAACCCTAGAAGAGGGCCGAATTTCAGACCACACACTTGTGTGATGAGTTTTTGATGAAAAAAATGAGAGTTTTCTCTCTCTATTTATATAGTTCAATGACCTTTTATTAGAATTATGTCATAAAAAGGCCGACATGGCCAAATTACATCAAAAATCCAATTTTTACATAAATGAAGGTAATTAAACCCTAATTTCATTTCCAAGGGTGACGTCATGGCCTTCTAGGGTGACATTAGGCCCCTAGGGTGGAGCGCTAGGCCTCAAATGCAGAACGTTTGGCCTCCAAAGGCCCTTAATGTTGCCACACGTGCCAACTAGCACACAACTTCACTCATAAATGCAAACCCTGACTAGATGAAGTCTAGGGTCAAAATGGTGACGTCATGAGCTCTCAAGGGTCAACGACCTGGTGGAAAGGGCAAGAACCCCCCTGGGTCCAGGCCTGCCAGAGTGTCTCGGGGGCAACGACCTTCTTTCTTCTTGGTGCAAGCCTCTGGTGTCTCTCTGCCCCTGGTTGGGGTCACAACATCCATTTGTGGGCTTTCAGCCCCATGGAGGTCTGAGCTAATCATGCCCCCATATGTACCTGTCCACCGGGCAAAGTCCTGCAACAACAACAAGTATGCCCTCCAGAGGTTCATAAGTCACAGGGATCATAGCAATGTCAATCACATCTAATAATCAAATTACCCAAACATGTGCATCAAACCCCCTTTACCCAGACAAATGCTCAAAGTAGGATTTTATCTTTTTCCAACTATCTCCCCTCTGGGCCTTCAATCCCTTCTTCCCATGAAATGAGGGACAACCCCTTCTTGGGTCAGTATACCTGAAAATCCCAAAAGGTGTGGAGATGAGGGGATTGAGTGTGGAAAGTGATACGTATGGTCAGGAATGTCACGATGACTCATCCAAAGGACCTCCTGGTAGCATCCCTATCGCTAAGGGTGACCCATTTGCTAGGGCGCAATGTCAACTGTCAAACTAAAACTGGGCAAAGAGCATAATGTCCAAACAAACGTCACATAATCAAAAGCAGTAATAAATGCAACAAACTCAAATGCCTGAAATATTGAAATGACACTCACCATAATACATGACTTGTACCTCATGGAGCAAGATCCAATGTCTTTCGGAGGCCAGCTGACGTGATGGATACCGTCGTGACAAACCTGAAGTTGTGGTGTTTAAATGGGTCTCTGTCTGTGCAAGTGGACACTGCTGGTCAATCTGTCTCTCGGTCCTCTATGTCTGCAACCTGAGGGCCTCGAGACATCATCTCCTTAGTTATCCCTAGGAATTGGGGATAACACTGTGCAACCAAATATCAACAATAAGATAGTTTCCATGAATTGCGTTGCAGACCCATGCTGATTAATGTTGCCATACCATCACCATACCTCTATCTTTTACATATTCGCCATATCCATCATTGTAGGAAAGATGAAAAGGTGCCTTAAAAAAATTTCCCTGTGGAATACTATAAGCTCAATAGAGAAAATATTTTAGTTGGTCAATGACATGAGAATTAAACAATTACATAAATTAAGTGATTAGAGAAGCATAACCTATGATAACATATACATAGCTATGAACTCCAGTAGCAATCCCAGTCATTCCTATAGAAGTCTTGATTTGGGAAAACATCGTTTCTCCTTGTGGTCACGACACTTACGGTCACTTTTCATCTATTGGGGGTTTTTGAAATCAACAAATAATCTGGTTTTTGAAATCGTTGCCCCTGCTGTTGTGATAACAGTGAGAAGGCTATTTCCTATTGCTGCCATAATGATTGTAACTGTATAGGGTATAAAAGTCTACTGTAATGTTCCCAAGCCAATTTTTCTCTTAGGAACACTAACTTACCCCTAATTTAAATGTTTTACTGTTGTGTATGCAGGTTAGTCGTTGATATTTCAGCCTTAGGTTTATTTCAGTTATTCAGCCATAGTTTATTCAAGATGCATTTCAACATACAAAGATCTCAACAATACACAACATGTAGAACCACAAACAAGATCTGAACTTTTATTATAAGAAAGCAAGCACCTGATACAATATGGAAGCAGATATGGAATAGCTTCAGATGGCTTCAAGACAAGAATAAGAGTTGCATACAAAATGCTCTCGGAAATACAAAGTAAGCCTCCCAAAGGCTGCAATACAAGATGAACGCTCCAATACAAAACTAGGGTTTGGCCTAACCCTCAAGCTGCTGGTACGTCCTGCTGAAGACTGTGAAGATATAGGATTCGGCCCTCCTGAAGAAGAAGACTCCCAAACGCTGGCAAACTCCACCAAATGATAGATCAGGGCAATAGTAACCTCCTCCTGAAGTATGGAGCCCAAATACTGATGCCTCCTCCTCAATCTGCTGAAACCCTAAACTGGTACGGCCCTCCTGAAACCCTGAATATAGTCAATAATTCAGCCTGACTGAATGAGGGATCTGAATCCCCTGAAACTCTCTAGGATGATAGAGTAGTCACGAACCCCTGAGAGAAGTTTCAAGAGCAGATCTGAGGTATAGCCTCCTAGATCTGAGAATCACTGAATCACCAAGACGTCCTCTCTCCTCCAAAATCGTCCCAACCTACAGATAATAATATGGACGTGGTAACTCGTCAAGAAAGCTTCCAAATTGATGAGCAAGGTCCTGCAAGCAAAACCCTAATGCTGAAATCTCCCAAAGCTCCTTCAATAAGCTGGATCAAACTGTTCTTCAACCAATGGTGCGCCCATGTTGGAAAACCCTAACTGGTACGACCCTGCTGTCCTCCTGAATAGATGATGAATGTAGAATGGCGTGGATAGAGTATTTCATCCCCGAGACCAAGCTTGGAACAAGGTGAGTGGAATCTTTCACCACTGAGTTGTTCTCTAGGGTTTGTAATATCAAAACCCTCAAAACTGTATGCTCAAGAGC
>JASDQU010309913.1:65324-76032 GCA_032191745.1 Picea mariana | reverse complement strand
CAGTGAGAGACACATTTTATGTGTCTCTCACTGTGTAATTGCCTGACTTCATCTCTAAGTTTGGAACTCTGTCTAGACACTCCACTGTGTGGCCATCTGCTACTGCAACATCAAACCCCTCAAACTCCTCTGTCTAAAGTGCGTGTCTCGATACTAGTGAAGTGTCGATGAAGTTGTGGGTGGCCTCACCATCTATCAGGGCGATTGTCCGTTGCCCCTAAATAATCCCTCTAATACGGAGGGTATCATACCTCGGAACACCAGAAAGGGTTGCTATGACTCCTCCCTTTGCTGGTTTCCTCCTGTTAGTCTGCTTTGGCAGTTGTGGGACTACTGGAGGATGGGCTCCTGCCGGTGTCAGTGGTCTACGGGGAGGTTGCTCCTTTGTTGGTGCTGACTCCTCCTTTGAACTAGTGGATCCACTATCCTGCTCATCCTCCTCACTGCCCAAGTTGTCTACTGCTACCTCAATATAATGAATCTCTCCCTTGCCCATGCACCTGTGGCCTGGGACCCAAGGATCTCTACAGCTGAAGCAAAGCTTCTTCCTCATAAGCTCTCGCCTAGTCTCATCATCTAACTTCTCCTTGCCCTTCCATTCTCTCTGGAATGGCTTCCTGCCTCGATCCCTCTGGGGCACAAATGGTTTGGAGAAAGTTTTAGTCTTTGGCACTGAGTCTGCCAGATCTTGAGTGCGAAGGATGGCATCCTGCAAAGTGGGAGGCATGTATGCCTTCACCCATCCTCTCAAAGGCTCTATGAGTCCTTCTGTGAATAGCATGATCAGCCTCGGCTCTGTTATAGCTGTCACTGCCATGGCTACCTGCTAAAACTTTGTGATGAACGCCTCTGCTGTGCCAGTTTGTCTCAACTGGGCTAGATCCCTGAAGTGTATCTCGGGATCCTTCCTATCAAACCTGTCCATGAGCCTATCTTTAAAATCCCTATAGGAGGCGATGCGACTGTGACCCAATGTCACCAGTGCATGATACCACCACTCGTGTGCCTCACCCTCCAAGTGTAAGGTCACGAAACTTTTGCCCTCTGTCTCGATCATCTGGTTGAGCTTGTAATACGTGTCTAGCTTCTGTACCCAAGCTCTGGCACTGTATTTGGACGACCCGTCGAAAGAAGGGATGGTGAGTTTCCCAAATTTTTAGATGAAATCGAGGTTATGCCCCTGCTGTTGTTGTGGTCCTCCCCTCTGCGGCTCTCTGGGGGGGTTCCTGAGTTTGAGTCCACAGTACTTGACTAAGGTCACGTCCTGATGGAAGTCACGACCCAATGTTGCGTACTCCCTCCTATACTCTGCAATGTCGTCTGCATGAGTGGGTGGCCTATGTGTTATCGGTGGCGATGCTGCTACCGGGGGTGCCCTTTGGAAACTGGGAAGCAAGGGTCTGGGAATCCTACTCGTAGAGGTGTATGTGTGAGAGGGTAACTGGGGTCTATTGCCTGCTCCTGAGTTCCCCTGTGTTGCATGTGGGACTTGTGTGTCTAGGATGCCCACTCTAGCCAATCTATCAACCACCTGTGCCAAGGACTGAGAAATGGTCCATTAACTAGCTAACATATCGTTGATAACCTGCATGAAAGTTGTCTCTGTATATATAGGGGCCTTGCCACTGCCCTATGCTCACTCAAATATGTCTCCTAGCATCCTCGTTGCCTCGTGCTCAGCCTCACGCTCTGCCCTTCTCTCTGCTTCTTTGTGTGCCTCTTCCTCTTCCTCTGAGCTAGGAGGAAAAGGGGGGAAATTAGGCCTATGCCTTCTTTTCTTATGCTTGTTGTAAGTGACATATTCATCACCTACGTGTTCACAGCCCTCTGGGTCTTCTGCTGCACTCATTGTCTTTAGTCACAAGCTGGCAGGACTAAATCTCTGATACCACTGTAATGTTCTTGACTTTGCTAGTTTAGGAAATGTTGCTAATGTGTATGTAGGATCTATTGTTTACAACATATAAATGATCATACAAATAATAAATGCGACAAAGGACTGCAAAGTTTGTATTATGATATCTCTGTGGATTACAAAATGGTCGAATGCGGTTGAATAAACTGACAATACTCAACTAGATCAACAGACAAAGGATCTTAGCCGGAATACTAATAAGCAACTAAAAGATAATACCCAAAATATGGGAGCACTGCAGAATCAATGGATGCGCTGGGACTATGGCAGCTCTGACGGTAACTGCTGGAAGTTTGGAAAGTTCACCTTGGGAGCTATACTTCTCGGAATGGCCTGGAAACTGTCCCAAATGATGTTCCCTACTCTAGTCCTCAGTACTGGTATCTGTCGGACCCCTCTGCTGATGAATCTAGACCTCGAATGGATACCCCTGGAGGAATGCGCCCCTCTTCTTCTGGAAAAATTGTGTCCTAGTGATTCCACCGTCGGAATCAGACGAGATATGTCTCAAAATGATCGCCTTGGTCTACTGGGAAATGGGTCGGAAGGGTTTCCCTAAATCTAGTCTGATGCTCGCTCTTGAACCCCAAATGTGCCCACCAAAAGTGTCGCATGTCCAAGTCTGGAAAATGTGTCCTAGTTGATTCCTCCATCGGAATATGATGAAGAACTAGGAAAAAGATGCACGTTGCCCTCCTCTCAAATGGGTCGGAGGGAAATCTCAGAATTATCCCTGGATGGGATAAGTAGACTAAAAACCCTCTCGGAAGCTGTGCCCTTGCTGCTGAACACTGTGTAACTATTGTTGAAGAATGATGGAAGACCTGAATGATCTTCTCGGTGACTGGGGTGTGTCTCTCAACATCGAAATCAACTAACTGGTGTCTTCCTCCTGGAATCCACTGAACTATCTCTCCTGAGATGCGCCTCTTCTCCTCAATGACAAGTCATAATCTGCATCATGATGAATTAGGTCGTTGACCCTGCCTTTATAGATTTCCAAAACCCTAAATCATGCTGAAACCGTAATTCATTGTTGACTTCCAAACCCTAAATCACTATTGAAACCCTAATTCATTGTTGACTTCTATTTTTAGCTCATAATGACTTAAAAGCACTTTTAACCCTTTTTAGCTCAATGCCACCTTTCGAATATAACACCTGTGACTAGAGTGACCTCTAGTAACCCTGTTACGCTCAATTCCCCTCAAAAATTTGAAGTTGCAACAATAGAGAAAACTATGGATGGTTTCACCCATGTCCAAGGGAAAAGAAAGCAAGGTCAGAAGAAACCAACCTCCAATCAAGCCAAAGCTCCATCAACTAGTAACTCATTTGATATCCTGAAACAAACCTGGGAGAATCATGAAATGGAAGGGGTCTCTCTGCACACTACCTGTGGGAACAAGAGAGAGACAATAAAATCAATCTTATATCCATTCCTGGAGAAAAACATCCTTGGCCTAGATGTCGACCCTAGGGGGAAGATCAAATCACGGAAGATGAAGGCGACATGGAAATCAAATTAGAAGAGAAAGAACTAGCAGGGATTGATTTGGTAAGTCTGGAAGAAGCCTATCACAAGCAAGAATTGCTCTCCCTCCCTATGAAGCAGCTCCAAAAAGTTCATAAGGTTTATCTTGATTCAACAACTGACGCAACCTCTAGATATGATATGGGGTTGGGAATCCAAAAGGATCCTCTCAAGGACTCTCGTAAGTTGCCAAGAGAAGATAAAAAACGAGGTAGAAAATCCACCAAGCAGTTAATCCATAATGTAGGCAATTTCATGATGAACTCGGGTCAGATCCAACTGATAACTAATAGTTTTCATCCCATCCCCCCTCCATCTTCCTCATGAATATCATCTCATGGAACATTTGTGGCCTGAATGGAAGGACTAAGCAAAGACTCCTTTGAAATCGTCTTATGCCATAAAATATGAATATCTTACTTCTCCAAGAGACTAAGTGTGCTGGCAAAAGTTGAGTCTATCTTAGCTAGATGTTGGAGATAATGCAATTATGTCAATATTGATTCAAGAAGATCGATAGGCGGATTAGCTATCCTTTGGAACCCGCCAACAATCATCCTTGATAATTTCTTTACAACCAAATTGACCATTTCAGCTCATTATAGATCCATTGGCTCAGATAAGGAGGGATATATTACCAATGTGTATTGTCTACATATACTTTTGGAAAAAACCTTCTTTCTGAAAAATCTAGAATGTCTAAGAGAAATCACTTAAGATCAAAGATGGATCCTAGGAGGGGATTTCAATATCATCCTCTCACTCGAAGAGAAGAGAGGTGGTAATTGTCAATTGGAGGGAGATTGTGAGGGTTTTAAGAACCTTCTAGATGCCCTACATCTTTTGTATCTTGAGGACATTAATGGAGATTTCACCTGGTCAAACAAAAGATCGGGGTCCCAACAAATCTTGAGCTGCTTAAACCGATTCCTAATTTTTGAAACCTTGATGTTGGATGGGCTTCTCATGGAATCTAGTATCCTCTCAGTGGTTGGATTAAATTATTGGCCTATTCAACGATGGATGGACATCACTAGCATTCTGCGTCACAAGCCCTTCAGATTTGAGAAATTTCTGTTGAATCATCCTGACTTCCAAGAGAATGTTTAGAAATGGTGGGAAAATGCATCCATCCCTTATAAAATACTAATATATAGATTTTAGTAGAAGCTAAAGAATTTTAAATGATGTCTAAAAGAATGGAACAAGCATACCTTTGGCAACATTTTCCAACCACAAAGGGACCTAGAGCAGCGAATGAAAGAAATTCAACAACAAATCCTCACATTAGCTCAAAGAGGAAGAGGCACATGTTAAGCAACAAATGGAGGACAGGTATGCTCAAGAGGAAACCCTCTAGAGACAAAAATCTAGAATTTAGTGGCTTAAAGAGGGACAAAAAAACTCAAAGAAATTTCATAGATCCATGATTCGATGGAGACACATCAATTGCATCACTAGGCTTGAGGACACTCAAGGTCATCCCATAATGACTCACTCATACATAGAGTGGGAGCTGGTAATATTTTATCAGGATCTTCTCATGGAACCATGCCCAGAAATATTAGCAGCCATTGCAAAAATCACTCAGCACATCCCCTCTCTGGTCTTTGTAGAACATAATGCAACTCTCCTGACTTTGAAGGAGGTTGATCAAGCTATCAAGGACATGCTAGCCCGAAAATCCCTAGGACTGGATGGATTTACTACAGATTTTTTCATCACTGCTGGAATTTGGTTCGAGAGGAGGTATGGCAGTTGATCGAAGACTCTCGCAACATAGGTAACGTGCTCCCAACGCTCAATGCTACGTTCCTCACTTTAATCCCTAAAGAGGAGCGGGTCTTGAACCCCAAGAAATTTCATCCCATCGCATTGTGCAACATCATCTACAGGATCATCACAAAGGTAATTTCTCTTCAACTCGAATCCCTTCTTTCATTCATTATCTCGCATGAGAAATCAGGTTATGAAGAAGGGCATCAAATTGTGAACAGTGTCAATCTATCCCATGAGGTCATTCACTCCTTGAAATCATCTGGTACCGCTGGTATGATTATCAAACTAGATCTATCCAAAGCTTTTGACAAACTCAACTGGCAATATATGAGATCACTACTTCTTTCCTTTGGCTTTAGCGAAGAATGGGTTAATTGGATCATGAATCTCACCTCCTCAACTTTATTTTCAATCCTTATCAATGGTGTTCCATCCAAACCTTTCTCCCCTTCTCGAGGCATCCATCAAGGTGACCCCCTCTCCCTTTCCTTTTTATCATCACGGCGAAAGGCCTCAGTTGTTACATTAAGGCTGCTATAGCAAATGGTAAGGACTTCCCTTGCATGGTCTGAACCCCCTATCTCTCATAGCCAATTTGTTGATGGCATTATGATGATGGATGCCCCCATGTTCAGAGAAGCTCTACGCATCCTTACCATTCACAATGACTTTAGTGAAGCCTCTGACACCTCCATTAATATCAACAAATCATAGATCTTTTTCTTTGACACTCCCTGTGTCATTCAATCTTTCATCACTCACATCACGGGCTTCAGTAGGAGTTCCCTTCTATCCAAATATCTCGGTGTCCCCCTTATTGATAATGCTTTTAGGAATATCTCTTGGGAAGGATTGTTGGCCGCCTTGAAAAATACCTAAATTCCTGGACCATTCATACCTTAAATCTAGTTGGTTGCCTGATGCTCTTAAAATATGTCTTGCAATCCATTTCGATTTACATCTTCTCTAGCTTAGCGGCCCCAAAATCGGTGCTAAAAACTATTAAAAACCTACAAAGAAGGTTCCTATGGCAAGGCATAAAAGAAGGGCAAAATGGGCTCTTGTCAATTGGGGGGATCTTTGCAAGCCAAAATAGACGGGTGGACTTGGCTTAAGGGATCCCCACTTATTTAATCAGGTTACGGGAGACAAAATCTTGTGGAGGTGGCTCAAGAATCGAGGGGATATTTGGGCCCAAATGTGGAGGCACAAATATACACTTGTGATGGTATATTAGATAGAATGAACATAAAGATGGCTCCTTAATTTGGAATGTCGTCTGGAAGAATCACTCAATCATACAAGAACATGCTTTCTGGGAAATTATAGGAGGTCGAAACACCCTATTCTGGTCATATTCATGGTGATAAATGCCACCCCTAAATCAACGAGACCAACTGAATGATTTACAAGCAAGCATAAATCAGGAAAGACTCAAATGCGTAGCGTAATATTAGAAAAACAATATCCCTTCCTCCTCCTGGAGAGAATGAAAGACCACCCATGCAGACCTTAACATCCCTGAAGGCATTGACCTAAGACCTTCACAAGATGAAGTTGCACTTTGGAAAATCAGAATTAAGCAAGGCCCCAACATACTTCGATGGGGATACTCCACAAAAGGGAATTTTAATATTAAGGAAGCCTATGGTTTGAAGTCTTCATTTCACCTTATGCCCAAGGATAATATCTGGAACAATATTTGGAAGGCTAACCTTTGGCCCAAAGTACGGATGTTCCTCTGGTTAGTGGCCCACAGATGCATCCTAACTTGGGATAACCTCAGAAAGAGAGGATTTGTTGGGCCCTATGTCTGTCCCCTATGCCTTCAGCATAAGGAACCCATGAAGCACTTGCTCAATCAATGCCATAACAACTCATGTATCCGGAATCAAGCGGCTCAAATAATATGCGCCTTAGACCGTTATATGAACAACATTACCAACACATTGGCCTGCTGGAGATTGTCAGCTTTCAAAAACTCAGTCTTAAATCGAATCTGGAAGCTACTGTCGGGCTTCATCTCATGGCAAATATGGAAAGAAAGAAATAACAAATTTTTTCACTCAACTCAGTTTCCATGGTGGGAAATCTGGCCCAAAATTCAAGACAACATTTTGGAGATAGTTAGACTCTCCAAATGGTTGACATTTGACTTAATCTGTGATCTAGATGAGAGGCCCATTCTTCTCAAATGGGATCTGTGCCTTGCCCCAACTCCTGACCTGCTTCCCAAGCGCTCTCCTTCAACCAACACTTTTGATAAGTGGCAATGACCTCCACCCGACTTTTTCAAACTCAATTTTGACGGTGCTTCCAAGGGAAACCTCGACCCAACTTGATTTGGCATTGTTTTTTTAAATGACCAGAGACTCATTCATCACATTCTTGTTGGTAGTATGGGATACAATTCAAATAATGTTGCAAAGATTTGGGATCTAATTAGAGGTATTCAAGTGTCCACTCATATCAGCTTTCATCAAATCATTGTAGAAGGAGACTCCAAGGTAATTTTGGCTATGCTTTCCAAACTCATCAATGGCTCGGAGCCAACAAAGATTTCCCCCAACTAGAGGCTCCTAAGTAATCTAGAACTTCCACAATCTCTTCTTCTTCCTCATCTAGTTCTTATAAGATGGCGAACATTGGTATAAATAGAGGGGAGCTCGATCTGGACTACAGTCATAATCAAATACCTAAGCACCCCATATTTTGGAATGTATGAGTTTGGCATCGCAGGAAGACTATTCCTCAGATGGGGCATCATGCTTGACTTCACAATCATGAACCTGTGTTATAACCCTAATTTGCACCAGACATACTTGCCTGACATCAGGCCATCTCATATGCCTTCTTTGCCAAGCCAGTACTGAACAACTCTTCTTAAAAACACCCTTTTTAAAGGCCCACACGCCCTGCTCCACTACAACCCACGTGTAGACTCTAGCTGACCCACTATAGCCCGCGTGTACCTACAAAAGCATGAAAAATGGAAAGTTGTTGATGGAACACACAGTTTTGGGTAAGTTAACTAAACCTTTCGACCATGCATGGCCAATCATTTGACTAAATACCTAGCTCCTTCTAACCTATAAAAGAAGGGGTAGGGGTCCCATTTGAAAGGAGGAAAATCATAGTAAAGAAACTCTACCCGAATTCGTATTCCCCTTTGCCCAAGATTCTGCAACCATTTTGTGATTTCAACGAAGAAGAGAAGCAAGTGTGTTAGCTGTTGGTGCATAGTAAAAGAGGAGCCTAGGATCAGATTCATGGAGCAGTGACCGTCTTCATCATTGTAAGTTGCGTTAGTGAAGTTAATAATAAAGAAGTACTTTTCCCGTCCCACCATATGAGGTTTTCATGGTTTATTGCGTACATGTTGATTAAATATCTAACCCATTAATCCGTAGATCAAATGCATGTGGAGTTCTTTGTTTGNGCAGTTAAAGAGCGACCAAGCGTGAAGATGGATCGATACCAAACGCCGGAAATAAGGTATGTTCAATTGATCTTCTTAACTGTGTATTTGCTTAAGAATAATAGGGGTTAGGTCTGGGATGATGGTAAAAAGTAGGAATCTTTAGGTCTTTTCTGCATGCATGATAAAACCCTAAGTGCTAGTCCGTAGGGGGATTTCCCACTCACAACAACCAGGTGGGAGGAATCCTTACCACCTAGCGACTTGAGCTTCCAAAAGGGCACATGGAGGGAGCCTCCTATTTTTTCCATGTCCTGGACATTACCTACATTTCAATTTAGAAACATGACAAGAGGAGGAAGCAATTGGTTTACGGTACCGTTGAGGGGACAAGAAAATACTCCAATCGCATTCCATTTGTTATGGAAATTACTCTGCACCATCAGATATGTTATCCCGAGGTGACCTCTTCGCAGGCATGAGGACAACTTCCTAATGCATGACTAATATCCCTCTCTGTTGTTCAGGCGATTGTTGTTCTCCCTCTATGGTCTTTCTGGTATCCTTGTTAGCTCAATGTTGTGCCTCCATGAATGAAGGCGCTCTCGAAGGGGCAGAGGTTCTTGATGTCGGAATGGCAAGTATATTGATGAAATAGTTCTCTCTAACAATGATTTGGAGAGGGTGATAGATGCTCAGCTACTTAGAATGAAGTTGTGAGTGAAGAATTGACAATGTAGGAGGAAACTTTCATTTGGGGGTGCAAAGTCAAATGGTATGAAGATGAAGTCAGGTCTATGGGTGATGTAGTTGGGTCTATGGTATGAAGATGAAGATAGCCCTTGCACAGTTGTTGATAAAAAGGGTACATGGAACCATTCCAGACGATTATGAAGGCTTGAAAGCTAGAGGCTCGCCCTCTAGACCCCCTAAGTCTCTGCTAGAGGAATGGAGCCATGATGACTCCTCGATCAAATTTTGTTTGAAGGAAGAGCATTTGCAGCTTCTCTTCGAGTTTGCAGTGAAGTGGCAGATTTAAAATTCATAATTGAGCAATTGGACCAAAGAATATCTCTCTTATTGGCTCTGAATGCCCGCTCAGCTCAACAGAGCCCCACATCTGACTTGTTTGCCCAGGATGCAATTTACCTGAACATGTCAATTCCTCTACCATCGAGTCACAATGCATCTCCCAAGGATGGACAAGTTTCTCATTCAATATAGTAATTGATTATTGCTCTCTAGATAGTTTTTTTGTTAGACCTCTAGGTCAGGCTTTAAGTAGTTTTGATGTTAACACTTTGATATAAAGACTGTACCCCTATAGAACATCTGTTATTTTATTTTTTGTTTCTATAAAATTGTTTAAACTCTGAACTATGGTTAAGCTAGGTTGATTTCCTTTCATGACAACACATACTCAAGAAGGTTGTATATATATATTCACTATTTTATAAAATATATTATAATATTTTCTTACTTAAAAAAACAAAGCACACGAAAACAATTATCTAAAAGAAAATTAATAAATATTTCAATAAAAAATAGATTTATTTTATTTTATTAAATAAGGGTTTGAACTCAAATGTTTAACCAACGTTTAAGAACCAATTGAAAAATGATTAATAGATATTATTTCACATTGAAAATCCATGTATACATCTTTGTTATGAATAAAGTTCCAACTTACTATGTAATAATTTGTATTAATGACTGTTATAACTAATAATTATTGGATATTGTGCAGCTAGCCCCCAATCCATATAGTCTTTCAAGGCCTTGCGTATTTATCATTGACATTCATATGTTTGAATTTTTATTTTTTTTAAAGATATATTTTTCGATTAATTTTGCTTAAAATTCAGTTAAAAATTATTAGAATTATAAATTTAAATTGTTGAGTTTATACAATCTAAGTGTTTTAAAAGTTTTTCAAAACATTGAATCCATTTATACATTTAAAAATACAATTTAAATAATAAAAAATTATAATTTCACCATAAATTCTATAACCACATTCTAATGATGATTGAAAAATAAAACCTAAAAAATAAAACGTTTA
>JASDQU010309912.1:31013-55500 GCA_032191745.1 Picea mariana | reverse complement strand
GTGTGTTGAGCATTCAACACACCCTAGAAAAAAAAGCCTCTGTCAATTTTTACTTTTTTAGGTACCACTTGATCTTCTGCACTGTCTGATTCGATTTCATTTTTTAAAAAATATTTTTTCTTTGCTTATTTTCATGATTCTCATCACCTATTCAGGTTTTCTTGAACTTATGAAACTTCATGACTAAAATTACCTTAAATACCTGAATAAAGAATCAACAACCAAACACTTCACCGAATGTGATCAGGGTTGGCATCGGAAGGAATTCGAAGAAGGAAAAAGGACCACTCAAAAAACCTCAGTCGTCGAGCACCGATCTCCATCGACATTGACAAATGGAAGTTTTGGTTTACGCATAAAGATATCGCCGATAGCCGATACCTCTTAGGCATCGATAAAAAATGGGAGGGGACAGGCTTTAACGAAGAATGGAAAGACATCGCCAATAACCGATGCCCGACGTTCTTTATCGAAATCGGGGAAAACCCAGAAGGATCGCAACAAACATTCTTACCGTGATAAAACTTATTCTCGATCGCCGATCCCCGATGTGTTTTCGGCATCAAGGATTTTTCAAGGAGGCTGATCCGAAATCTCTTTGATAGGTTTATCAACGATAGTCAATCCTGGGCACTTTTCAACATCGACAAGTTAAGGTTTTCTTTAGAATGAATAACTTAAGGAAAATACCAACTCTGATTAATACAAGTGAATTAAGTCACCTATTCTCAATGCCACGTGTCTTTACCAGGTAAGAGGGTTGTACGGTATAGTTCTATCCCGAGTTAACCCTTGGCTCCCTAGGTCCGAGTCATACCTCTGAGTATGTGTTGCCACGTCAACAATGTACGAAAAAATTGATTGACGTCAGAACTTTTTTGCAGGAGGCTATCAACAAAAAAAGTTCATAACACACTCCCAATCCCCGATCCACCCATTAAGAGAGTGACATGATGGGACGTTTTAGCATAAGATACGATCGAATTTTGAGCATTTAAGGAGTTAATTAATACCAAATCCTGCATTAGTTTCTACCTCGTGCACAAACAATAAAATCATTTAAAATCATCGATAGACCACACCACCACCCGTGCCTCTACCGTCAACCCACGATGAATTTAAGTTCTAGAGATTCAGTGGCATATTTTTTAAAATTTTACTCATAACCCGAATTGAATGGTTGATGCGACATGGTAAGATATTTCCTTTTTAAAATATCTTGAGCTGTTATAAAGGAAATCATTCTAAGCGTAAGAAAATTTCGGATCATCCGAAGGAGAAAGGCGAGCGACTCGAAGGCTGTATCAACTTCGTACTTATCAAAATAACCAGGTTTTAACAAGCTTCAGAGGTGTGTATTCGAGTTTGTAAATTTTACGTGGATATAATTTATATGTTTTTATTTGGTTTTTGTTTTTACACAGTCTCTGAAATTTTATTTTAAGTTGCAGGAACAATGTCTCCAAGAAATCCAACCACTAGACCATCGTCGAGGGCACCGAAGCTGAAAGAACTAGAGGTAGGCGAAGGCTCTTCTCCAGGGATCGCAAAACAACTCGAATACGCCCTGAGGCCAAAACCTGTCATTAAGACAACAACGAAGAAGGTTTTCGTCCAGCCTCCAGGCTTTGGTGATATAGAGGCAAGAACAGGATCCAAGATGATGCTTCCACATTGGGGGGATCTCTTTAATAGGATTATCTGAGAAGAGTACTCAGAATATGTCCCACAGAATGATCCAAACGTAAGGGTGCTCGACGAACAGGTGTTCCTGAAAATCCGACGGTCGTATCTATATATGGTGGCAAGCAGAACCCCCATTTTCCCCTACATAGAGGTTCTTAAATGGCCATTGACCACACGGACAAACAAAAGTATCTAATCAATGATGACAATGGCGGGTGTGTCGGATTTTTCCTCTTGGTAGAAGTTTAGAATTATTAAAAACTCAGAGACCCAGAGGAGAGGCTAAACAAAGACTTTGTCGTGAAGTTCTACGAACACCTAGACACTAGCCGAGTGATGGCCTAATGGTGGAGGGAGGAAAAGAAGTGTACCAACCAGAGCACTGGCTAGTATGGGACATCTAACTTAAGGGAGCCATATGTTTATTTGATGGATCTCATATGCCGATTGTACGGAGAGAAATATTGCTCCAAGTTTTCAGAGGCATGGATGCTTTTGGAATACACAGTTGTGATCATTGGGTGCAGCTTCAACTGTGAAGAAATAATCTCCAAGCAACTGAGCATTTGTGTGTAGCATGCCCAGGCACTGAAGGAAGGGGAAGCACCAATGTCTTACATGGATTCATACTTGCTCGATGTCATGTGCACCATAAATGTATTCGCCGACATGAATCTGAGCTGGCATGTTGTAGAGCTCCCAGTCCATGTCTACTTCAACATGCTATGGGAAAATAGGTATAAGAAATCCTACTCCCTCATCTGCGATGAATTCATCGCTTGAAATTATTTTATTCTTTTTAAGAAGGAATGCCCAAGGCTATCAACGACAACCAAAAAGATGATATCCAAGGTAGGCCATTGGTATTTGGACGAGCGCGCCATCGACATCAGGGTGTTCAAGGCCACCGGAGCACCACATCTCTTACCAACTCATGTCCTAGACCAACTTGTAGTAGGAGAAATATGTTATCAAACCATCTTGTAGGGATACAACACCACCTTAGTCAAGGAAAATAAACGAGCTTTCATACCCTATGGATTTCATGTAGAGTTCTACTTGGTAAAGGACACCGCTCAAGCCAAACAAGAAGGGTTGAGCCAACTCGAATTCAGATTCCAAAAAGGTAGAGTCCATGCACAATCCAAAGGGCTTGGTCCTGCAACATGATTCACAGGTGTCGTCATGTTGGTCGTATGCTCACAACAATTTTGAGGACGAAGTCTTTACAGAGAACACCCAGGATTGGAATGAGGTGGTGCAAAGGATGGCCAAACCGAAAATGACCAGGTTCAAGGCCATGAGCATGGATGAATAGGTGACAAATATAGAGAAATCGGCTCAAGAATCCCTAAGAGCCAGGGAAGAAGTTAGAGCAACAGAGGCCATAGAGGTACAAAATATGGGATTGACTATGACACCGGAGGCACAGGAAAGGGGATTAATCCTAATGGAATAGGCACAACGAGTAATTGATCAGTTTCAGAATGACCAAGACCTCATTGAAATGACAAGGGTCCCTACCAACAACCCAGTTGAGAGATGGGTAGGTCCGAGTGGCCCAAAGCTAATACAAATTGAAGAAATTGTCGGGTTAGATAACCTTGAAGTTACAACGCCACAGGCCGGACAACTAGGGGACGTTTCATCTTAGCCATATATAGAAAGAAAATTAGGGAGAGAAAGTACAACAAACCCCCTCCACGACTTAATAACAATCTATGACGATGAGGAGAGTTTGGAGGTGTCCATGGTGACTCCAGTGAAGATCACAGAGGAAAAGGAACACAAGAAGGCATCTTCCCCAACTCCTGATGCTTAAACTCTAGGCCTTCCACAGAAATACCAAGAGGTAGAAAGTGTCTTAGACACTGAGCTACTCGATGTACTAGAGACCCAAGCGGATAGCCCGAAGGATGAGCTAGGTTCGAGCGAGCAAGAAGAAGAAGTTCCACAGCAGGAAATCGACATCTCAACAACGGATTATCAAGTAAGTACCGAGCCTGCCCCTGATGCTTCAATTTCAGCCAATAATTTACCTTCCAATGAGAAACAACTAGAGTTCAGACCTTCAGAACACATGAAAGAGGTTCAAGAACCCAGTCTTGAACAAATATACACTGTCGGGAGCCTGGGGAATATGCTTACCTTGGGAGATCAACAAATCTCCGAACCCGTGGATGAGGTTTCTGATATAAAATCCATCTCCTATGATCGAAAGAGGAAATCCATCATGAAGAGAACCACCAAGAAGAAGAGGCTTACTCTATATTGCTCCATCCTCATCACCACAGAGGAAAAAATGATTAGCACGGAGCATGCCAAGACATCCGAGCTTATCGGTGCAAGGATGCCAATCACAGATGCCACCCTGGATAGAGAGAAAAGGGATGAAGAGGAGTTGGCCACTGCATTGAAGGAGTTGGAACATATATGCCATTTGGTGAAATATTATCAGGATTCCACACAGGCCACGGTGTTCTTGAGAAGCAAATTCCAAGATGCCTATAGAAAATTCACAAATGAGCGACACCTTTTCACTGCAGGAATAGCCAATTTCCAAGAAGACACCCTCATGGTGCTGGCGATATGAAAAGATATGGAAAGATGGTATGAGAAAGAACACCAAGCACTGGAAAGGATCGATTAGATCAACGTCGTTCAGTTGGGCTGAGACATCGAAGAGAACGACATTCAGGTATTAAGGGATAGCAACATCGATCACATAAATAAGTCGGTCGAATACTGGGTGAAAATGGCCCAAGAACCTCATCAGGAAATCCAATAGAAATGGGCTGAATGCAAAAAGAGTTGGATCAAGATCAACTGGGCGATGAGAGACATCAGCCTACCATAATTCAACACACCCGATGACCTTGTCGAGTTGCATGACATAGTCAAATTACATGTCGAACAAGACTCAACATGGGATGCAGAGATAGAAAAGGTGGAGAATATGACGCCAAGTCAAGTGCAACAGTTCATGGAACACCCGATCAAGGCTTGGATCGTGTTGCAGCAGTTAAGTGCTAGAATAGTCAAGTATCGGGCACATGAAGTAGAGATAAAGGAGATCCTTTTGGCCCCAATGGACCAACACAGATTATCGTATGCCAACACATGTGAGGATATATTCATCAAATGTTCGGAGTACGAGAAGAGTCATCCACTCAAGTGAAACATTTGATGACTCTTAGAAGACTGAGCGAGGAAAGGGCCATGTGGAAATGCTTTTTTTTACTTAGCTTTCACTTTTGATAGTTATTTTTAGTTAATAATATGTTATAAATAGGAGGATCAACCTGTTAGCAAGGGTCGATGGTTTTGGCAAAGACCCTCATTTTTGGATTTGTAAATAACTATTTCGGAGCTACCTTAATTGAGAAGTCCTATTTAGGACCAGAGACAAGTTGTGTTTTTCATTAAAAGCGTGTGCGATTGGATCTGAAGAAGAGTTATTTCTATTTTTATCTCATGAATGGATGTTGTAACGAGTAAGATTCTCTGAATCTGTTGATAAGTTATCTTATTCAATAATTTTATAGTTCTTATCTTTAATGATGAAAAGTAAATCATTGTGTTAATGTGTGATTGATGATTAGAGTTGAGGAAACTATTTTTCTTGCCATTGTTTATTGCATGTATGTTCTCTTTTGATAATTGTATCTCAGTCAATAATTGGAACACCGACAGGTTAATGTATTAGTGCTAGGCTTGTTGTAGGTGTAAGAATCATTGTCTACATGCTTGAGCATGTGGGTTATCCTGAGCTCAGCCTTATTTAGTAATTAATCTTTTCCCATTTGTTATCCAGCTGGTCTATACCAACATTATCTTGTATTGGTCCCACCTTATAAGAGAAAATACAAAAAGAGAGCATTCAAACTATAGGAGGAGTTTTCAAAAGAAGACATCATGTCAATCACTACATAAAGCCCATCGATTAATTGGTTGGATCACAAGATCTGGAGAACCATTCCACCATTAAACGTTGTAGATTCTAATTGGGCCTCGGTGGAAAGTTGGGTTCCTATTGTTGAGTTAAAGGGATTTAGGACCCCTCAACAGAGTGGTCAATGTTAGACTAAATTTGGCATACATCCAATAACCTGGGAAGATCCCAAAGCATCCTTAGATCTATGGTTCTCATTAGTTCGTATCTCTGACATTCGGGGGGTTTGGAATTATGACAACTCTGCTCTCTCAAAGTAGGAATTCGTCGAAGTGTTGTACGTGAGTCCCTCCACTGGTTGATTAGACGATTAAGAGGGGTTCTCAACAGACTCCCAGATCGTTAATAGTATCGAATCCTCTTTTTGGGGTCTCCATCCTCTTCTACTCAACCATATATTTCTAACAACTTCTACCAGGCTCAAATACAAACTCTGGATTGCAAGTTATGACCTCCCAAGGATCTTCGGGCATTATCAATCAAGGGCCATGTGGCACCCACATAGTTCCTTCTCATTTGTACCATCCCAACTTTATGGAAGTCTCAGAGATTCCCCAACGTTCCTATATCCACAGTGGAAGTCCATCCACCATCAAATCCAATGGTGGAACTCGATCCTCATTTAACACGTAAGCTTAAGGGGAATTCAGTGTTGAACACCCCTTTTTCTTTCTATGCGAATATCCTCCAGAGTCCCAAAATCATGAACTCCCGACGGAGCCCGAAATCTCACCACGTGGCTCTGGCCTTCGGTCCTTTCGGCTTATCTACGACACTACACCCAAACCTTCAGAGTTTTGAAGTCTCGGACTCTCGAAGGGTCCACCCTTGCACGTGGTGGTGTATTTAACGTAGAGGCAAGGACAGGTGGGTCTCGAGTACTCCACTCGCCAAATGGGCCAAGCGAATATGTGCTAGGGGGGTGACATGCAACAAGGAAGAGATGACACATGGCCCCGTTTGTGGGTGACACGTGTCACGTTCTAATGAGCACATAAGTTTCGTGAAATGTACAAATCAAGGTGACACGTGGCACGCCAAACGTGGGTCCATGTCACCCTGGGTGATGTCAGCATGCCATGTTAGTCTGGAATGGTAGCCTTCTGACGTCCTTAGATCCCATGTTCAATATGCATCCACATAGATCCATTGATCTACGGCCTCCGTTACTTCGTAACTTCAACGTTCAGGGGATCCACTGGGTGACTTCCTCCTTGCTCTCCGAGTGGACAGCGTCGGGCTGACCATGGTCTAGATCTAACAGTCATGGGAGATCCCAAAACGTCCTCATATATATGACTCTTGTCACTTTACGAATTCAGCGTGTGGGCGTTTCGCTCACTTACCACCCCCTTTCTCCCGGAGTGGTCAAATTCAGATTGATCTTGGCATAGATCCAATGGCCAGGGAAGATCCCAAAGCATCCCTAGATCTGTGGTTCTTGTTAGTGTGCAACTCCGACACTTGGGGGGTTTGGCATTATGATAGCTTCTCTCTCCCGAAGTAGGAATTTACCGAAGTGTTGTATGCGATTCTTTCCACTGGTTGATCATATGGTTAAGATGGGTTCCCAACAAACTCCCTAGATCCATGGCTCACATTAATTTGCAACTCTGGCGTTCAAGAAATTTGGTGCTATGACACCTATGTTCTCCCGAAGTAGTCAACGCCATACTGACCTTGGCGTAGATCCAATGGCCAAGAAGACTCTCGAATACCCTAAGATTTGTGTCTTACGTTACTTTGGGATTGGTAAGTGGGTGATGTTTTAACAGCGGACATGTCCATTGGTCACAGTTAGATGAAACACCAGATGTCGGTCGACCTTGTTGATGACCGAACCAACATGTTTCCTTTGGCCGGTTTGAGAATGGTAAGGCCAATCACCCAGGAGTTTCGAAGTCAGAAAGTCTTAGCCCCTTTTATGTCTAGCGCAAGGTTCCCATACCTTGGTCATATGGAATGTTGGACAAGCCTCGAGGCTGCATGCTCAACACTTAGCCACAATTTGAATAGGACCATGAACATAATCCCTTGACCACACCAGTGAAGGGTTTAAAGGAGGCGCCCTCCTTCCACAAAGTTTGGACTTAGTGACCTACGAAGAGTGAATTGAGAGGTCGATACAATCAAGGAATCCCAATGAA
This sequence comes from Picea mariana, assembly GCA_032191745.1. NCBI lineage: Eukaryota > Viridiplantae > Streptophyta > Pinopsida > Pinales > Pinaceae > Picea > Picea mariana. The sequence goes on along the minus strand of JASDQU010309912.1, from coordinate 47,715 downwards.
GTCTACCCCCACTCCCGTATCACAAAATCATTCCTTGGGAAGAATTTCCTTAGGAAATTTCCATCCAATGTAGAGACCATAGCTTATTCTGAGACTCACTTACAGACTCATGTCCCATAAATCCCTAGCTGCTAATCTGAGGAAAATAGAAGACCATTCAAAAAAATGGGTTCACAGAAAAATAATAAGCATTTTAAATGACTTATCAAACACTGTAAAATTTAACCATAAATTTAGGCATTCAACCATCACTTCCATTCCAATACACATAGTATGAAAATACTTATCAGAATCCAAAAATCGTGAAGTGACTAATGAATTGGGTACCTGTTTCCATCCAACCATAGGAACAACTACTCCTGAATGGATTTACCGCTGGCCACCCCCTAGCTAGACCATGATGCTCTGAGAGAGACTCTTTCTTTTTTCTCAAGGATAGTCAAGGACGAAGGTTACCCTCCTCCTCCCACAAGAACTTAGCAAACACTTTTTCTCTATACCAAGCAAGGGGGCCTGCAACAAGTAGTTCCACAATCACTTGTCTTCTCTTCAGCCCTGTTTATCAGCTTGGATTGAAAACACTGCCAGCAACTTCTTGTGNCTGCAAACACTCTCCCTTTTATGGAGATTGATCTCTTGAATCCTCTCTCGCAGATATACCTCTACCCGCAAAAATCACTTCCTTTCTTGCCTTCCTCAACAAGATTTTGTGGGTATGAATCCCCAGCTCATGGTTAGGTCTGGAAGCCTTGTAAATGGGTACTCTGCCCCATCTCCTCATTAACTCTTAAGGAGGGATTTTCCAACTATCAGCCTGACTGGTAATTCATTTCTAGGTCAGATGACTATTCTGGGTCTGACCAATTAAATCCAGTAAGGTACTGGTTTGGTGGGGGTCATCTCAACCATTTCTGGTTCCCCTTACCATCTCTCTCATAGCATCATGATCTATGTTGGCAAACCCTCCTTTCAGCAGTTATGCAACACTATTCATTTTTAATTAATAACATAAATCATACATTACCTTTTATAACAAAAAGGTTCATGAAATCCAACATTCACATATATTCAGTTTGCCATAGTCTTTTGGAAAGTTATAGTTATATTTACAAGATGAGGTAAATAGGGGTATTGCACACCACCCTCGATGACCTATGGCACATGTTTGACTTAAGTGTCGTGCTCCTGTCCCTCCATATGACAAACATCACAACTTTCCCAGTCACGTCGAGGTGTTTTCACACGCAAGATATTTGGTGGGTATTCAAGAACCAAAGTCAATCGAGGACAACCTTGACCTTGCAGGATAAACATGGAATCTCCTTGGCTCTCAGGTTTGGGAATGATAATAGCACCGGTCCTTTAGTCAGAGATTAACCCTTGTTGTGTTATGATGAAGAGACTCCCTCATCGGAATATCATTTCCTAATTATTGGAGGCAGGGTGGTGGTTCATTTGGGACATAAATTGGGAGTCTTGGCTGGATATGATGTGGTCCTCAGTATGTTCTTTGGTAATCTTATTTTTCTCCTCATCACTTGTTGGCTTTCCCATACCTTCTCTGCTACCAACCCTTATCAAGTCGTTGTTTGCTCAGCCATGGATTTGTAAGGAAGACAACCCTCTTGTCCTCAATCAACTCAGATCCATTACCCCCCAACTACTCAGCCAACTCGGGCTGTGAAGGAAACAATGGAAGAAGCTGAATCTTACGAAGAATACATCCCTAGAATTATATTGGCAAACCAAGACACTAGTAGCCTTGGGAATTCTCCCGAAGGAGAAAGATGTCAGATAACTGAAAAATAGAAAGGAAACATTGGATATTCAGACTGCATACATGGATGAAGTTGTCCCCTGGTTAGCTAATTGTCATGGAGGAAATTTCGTCCCCCCTGGACGCAACTATGTTAAGGATGAATGCTCTAGATATTCTGCTGGATGTAAGGTTGTGGACCTTACTGGCTCTCAAATTCCAAATGCTAACTGACTTCTGGTTTTGTTTTCCTTTCAAGTTGTTATGCTATCTAGACATTTAGTTTACAATAATCTGTTCAAACACTTAAATCCTCCTATTAGACATTCTCTATTTAAACTTCCTAAGACTTGGTTTCCCCACATGGTTAGGCACCATTTTTGTTTTTTAAATCCTCAAAGCCCAAAGACTCTCATGGTCTTTAAGAAACTGAATATTCTGTACATTTCTATGTAATCTTTGTTAATATTAATATACTTGTTGATTTAAAAAAAAAATCCATAAACATAGAACCAATTAACAACTATAAACATACAACCAATTAACGTCGATTGTATTCGGTTTATAACAAAAATATTATCATAATTTTGCATCAAACTTAATATTTTAATGCCACCACATGTCGTCACAGACTTCAATAGTATTTTGACCGCTTTCTTTAATTACAAGGTATTTCATTTAAGTGGTGGCCTAGTGACATCGATTGTTTTCCGTGTAGGACTAAACTATTTTCATAATTGTGTATCCTTTTTAAACGTTGTACCTTAACATTTTACTTTTTATTTATTTATTTTTTTTCGGGAATCTTGTTATGTAAATCTAGACAAAATTGCTATTTTTTGTTACTTAAATTGCATTTTTGAATCTATAAATGGATTCAATGTGTTGGAAAACCTCTAGAACACTCCGATTATACAAACTTAGCCACTCAAATATGCATATCCAACCATTTCGCACCGGATTTTGAGCAAAATCAAACGAAAAAAATCACCAAAAAAAACAAAAATTAGAAGGTTTACACTACGCTCTTCAATGCCACCTCTCATCCTGACACTGTTATTTTGACTGCTTTCTTTACTTACAAAGTATTTTATATTTAAGTGGAGACTTCCTAGAAATTATAGAGATAATCTACCAAGCTGCCATTAAATGACTCTGTGGTGATGACATTAGCGTGACAAAACGGTCAGAGCTGGTTGGTGGGTCATGGTCAGTGAGTAAAGGTTTCGAATCTCCATCCACGTGTCTGTAATTAATACTAACTCAAAGGTTCCATGTATTCAAAAATTCAAGGTGATCTACTTTGGAGGCCTTCCTTATGAAACAAAAAACGTGAAAGGAGGAGGTCCCACCTTCTCTCCTTCCCTCAACATCCATCCATCACCAAAGAAGGTAAGCGTGTATGGATGATATATTAAGGAAGATAAAAGTGTAACAAGTGTTGCATGGTAGGGTAGTCCTTGCTGGGTTGGAATGGGAATAAATGCACAGGGATGGGGGAATAAGTAGCGGAGGTAAATGGAAACTGTAGTGGACATGTGGCAAGAATCATGAAGTACATGTGGTATCCATGTAGAAAATGACACGTGGATCCTAGAGAAATTTTGGCATTTAAACCATTTAGTTTTTGAAATTATTTTCATTATAATTATACTGTGTTTTGCATAATCCATCTTGCTTTTATTTTTACCAGTGGTACACGAGACAGAGTCTGAATTTCCATGTTCGAAATTTCCGTTCCTACCTTGCATATTTGATCTCTTCAATGTATTTATGAAATTCATTCATAATGATTTATTTATACTTCCAACTGGTTAGAGTCAAGTACAATTTTCATAGTCACTTCTTTACATAAATCATCTGGCTTGTGTGTCTTTATATGTGTTAGGATAAATAAATTTATATGCGGTGGAAAAGAAACAAAAATATATATATATATATATATATATATATTGAATCCTATTGCATTCTTATAGATGTGGTATTCTTCTATAAGTTTTTCTTGTGGCATGTATAGTTCAAATGTGGGACTTAGAGAATATCCATTGCAATGACTTGAAGCAATACAAAACAATAGAGAATGTTTTTTTTTTTTTGAAATAAAGGTTCCTGGAAAATAGGACCAGGAATCACACACATTAAACATTCAAATTAAATAAACACAATCTCTTCACATTCAACATAGTTAAAGATAAAAATTTCCGAGCACATAAAAATAAAAGAATATGACCGACATGCATAAAGAGAACCAATTTTGCATTTTGAAAAAAGTAGTTTTCTTTGAAATATATCCAAAAATAATATTGTATGTTACATATTCTTGGAAATTTAAATGCATTTGTAGATCGGGATTGGGGTTCTAACACACCATAAAAGAAATAAGTACAATAAATTGGACTATAGAAAGAAGAAGTTGGCGATGGTAGAGAGCAAGACCTGAAAAGAAGAAATTGGAAGTTATCAGTCTTTGGTTAGACATTTCTATTTAAAGAGGTGGAATAGATGGATTGATAAAAAAAGTAGGATGTAATCTGTATAGACTTACATTGATGGTATATATATCCCCCTTTGCTATTTTTTTGCTAATGCCTTTTTATTACTGTCGTCGATGGCTACTGGAATCATGCCAACTTCCTATTTCCCTCTGTCGGTGAGCTTGTCGATTGCCCTTTGCAACCATTCTTCAATGTAGCCTCTCATGGGGGGCATTTTGATCTCATCCTGGATTTTTATGTTGAAAAGATCCTTTTCTAATTCCCTTCGATCGATAGGAAGATTACGCAGATCCTAATCAATGTCTTCATTTTGTAGCGAACAGTCCACTAGTCAGTTGTCCACGTCATCTTCACCATATTCAAGGATGTTGTAAAATTTTTCTAAAGACAACCTCTTAAAAATATCAACTTGTTCATTGAAGGCTTGCTTGGTTAAGGGAAAGGAGTTGACGATTAAGTTGGGGTCTTGGACCTCGTTGGTACTTTCGGCAAATTCTATTTCGGCCAACTTTCAGAATAATTATTCTTTCTTTGATATGCCTTGTTCACATGATTGGACAATGAGATGCAAGTTCTTCACTTTCTCTTTCCAGCATGCATTTAATTGAGTGATCCGGTTTGGAGAGTGGAGATATTCTTGTCTTCTTCTCATATCTGTCATGTTGCTGACATGGATGCCAAAAGGGATGATCATCTCTATATAGAAACGTTCTTCATTTTTTAAATCCGTCTGCAAATGTTCGTGCAAAGCATGTGCCCTCATTCCAAGGGAAGCCATACTTTGTGATGTTTCCCAGGCCTAAGTAATCAGATCCATTATTTTCTTGATATTCTTCTCCACATAGCCTCTACACAATGCGAGGAGGCTGGAGGATCCTTTTAATTTGGCTGCAGGGGTGGCAGGCATGGTTATTTCTAAAGGAATGGCAAGCAATGGGATAGGAATCAAAGATTCCTCCAATTCCTTAAGTCGGTCCTTTAGTCTAGAATTCTCAGCCTCAATGCCTCCAATGGAATCATCAAGAACATCTCTGGTTTCTCGGTGATTAGGAAGATTTGGGACGGTCGCATGTTCCTAAGGTTAATCTCTGAACATGATTTCCCTTTCTTATTTATTACATCTCTCTTTTCAATAATTAATTTTTTAGACTCGATGTAAAAACCAACGCTCTAGAATACGAGGAATTCATCTTTGTAAAAAAATTCGGTCTCAGCTATTTCCATTGGGAGACTATGGTGGATCGAGTCCCCAGGATGATCAACATTGCAGAATACGCAATCCATATTGGTCTCTAGTTCCAATTCTTCACTTTCAATTTCGGGCTCTTATGCTTTCCCTACAACATTTTTTCTCTTCTTCCTCACGGGAAGCTTGTGAGAACTATCAATTTTACCAGGAGGAGAGTTCTTATATCCTCCTCTATTTGAAGAATTCTGGGTTGATTTCTTATGGGGGTGGGTCATTGGAGCGATGCTCTGGTATTTCGTACTCTTGGGAGTGGTAGTCGGGGATTGAACACTCTTCTCACCGGGGCCTTTTCCCTGTTGTTTGTACAATTTAGTGGTGCTTTGTCATGTCTCTAGGTCACCAACATTAAAAGCAGGAGTGTTGTCATCATTGTCTCTGTCTTCGTTCAGGCGTGTCTGGATAAAAGAATTGTTGAAGTCAACTGCTAGTAAATGTTCTAAAAAAATCCCATTAGGGTCGAACCCTCTTATCCTTTTATCATATCTTAGGTTCAAGTTGTTGAAATGGCCTGCAAATTCGTCAATTTTGTTGATGTTCTTGAACACGAAGTCCCTGAATTTCCAAGGCAGAGGAATAAACTACTTTTTTCTCTTCTCATGGAATAAATAAAACCAATAGTTGTATTGCCTTGTTATTTCTATAATAAACATTTTGTCTGTAATGTGACATGGAAGGAAAGCATGATTTTCCTTGGAGCCAAAATTCATTATCACACTATAATTCTCCATTTGTTCAAGTGTCCCCTTCTTGTTCAAAAACTTGGTTGTGTGGTCAGACATGTGGGGAGCATCCTTTCCTAATAATAAATCTTTGAAAACTGAGACAAATTCATTAAAAAACTCATAAAACATTAGGAGGCCTGGTACCAAAAGGTTATTGGGTCAAATTCACAGTTTACCTTCTTGGACACAGACAGTTTTGGAAACGGACAACAATGTGCTATCGTGAAAACCAAGTAGGATGACATATAAAATTTATTCTCCTCCTTGAATCGTGACAATTGGGAACAAATTTCAATGGAAATTAGCTTCCCCCAATAAAAAATGGCTTGTTCTTTGACTGTGAAATACAAAATATAAAGAATCATGAGGGAAATACTTGTTGTGGATTCCTGTTCCGTTATTCTTGTAAACAGATAGGCAATTTCCTGGAATGGATTTCTAAATGAACTAACCTGCAAGCTTGTGATATCTTCAGGAACTACCATCGGGTCTTCTAGGAACATGGGCAAAAGGTCCAACCCGTTATCATGCTTTTTTAGGAATTACTTGCAGTCTTCTCCTTTGAAGGTCAATGTTGGCTTCGACAATATTAACATCTTGCAGAAGACCTAAGGTGACAAAGAAACAAGAGAGTGGTCCCACAGTGGAATAATTCTTTGGCTTGAAATATATCTCTTGGCGCATCAAGAGACCACCTCCTTACAGTAAAAAACTTCAGGGACACATCCTGCATGAGCAATTCCAAAGGTCCAAATTACTTCGTTCTGGGTGGAAGGGGATGAGTAGTAAGAGTATGCCCTAGACCACTGGAAGTTTTGTTCCTCATGCCAGAAGATTTTCATTGTATCTCCATAGAACTATTGTTGAGTTGGTGCCATAAATTTACAAGAACGTCCATTTTCTCTAGACGATGCTTGAAATGAACAGTTGGAGGGGATAATATAACCCTCTGCAAATGTTGGTCCAATGCATGTGAATGGGAGATCTCCTCAAGCCTTTCACTCATTAATGACAATATCTACGGTTGTTGCATGACAAGCTATTAGCTTTAAAGCTTAGTAAGTGCATACTTAGAAGTTCGAAGGTGGCGGGTACGATGAAGAACAATTAAGGATTGGAGGTTTTGTGAACCCACCAACCCGACGACCCACCAAAGACATTCCATGATGTTTGAAATGAACACTTGGAAGGGATAATATAATCCTCTACAAATCTTGGTTTAATGCACATTAATGGGAGATATCCTTGAGCCTTTTGCTCATCAATGACAATCTTTATGGTTCCTTCATGATGAGTTGTTAGCATTAAATCTTACTAGTTTCATATTTAGAAACAAGTGCAAAGGTGGTGGGGATGGGGAAGAAAAATTAAGGAATGGATAAGTATGAAAAGTGGTTGAACGAGCTTCAAAATAGGGTTACAAGGGATACTCAGGAGAGGTGAGGGCCCGACGGTCAAATTCTATGTCTCGGAAATTTTGAGTGAAAAATGTGTAAAACAAAAGAGGGCATTATGGGGCAGTCCAACGGTCAGTTTGTATATCGTGGAATTTTGGGTTCTCTTTGCAGGTTGCGAAACAATGGAAGCACAATATTGAGCCCACCTGTTTGGGAACCCGCAATTGAAAAAGTGGCTAAGTATGGAATAGGGAAACGGTCGGTCGGACTCGTTTTCACTAATATTTTGAAATTTTTAATAGATATCCCATTACATGGAAATATATTTTTTGCATGTTTCTGGACAAGTTGTGTAGGGATAGTCAGTGTGACTGTCTCCTCGAGGATTTTACTCATTAATGAAAATCTTTATGGTTGTTTCATGCTGATCTATTAGCATTAAACCTCAGTTATTGCATACTTGGAAAGAAGTGCGAAGGTGGCGGGCATGGGAAACAATGATTAGGAATCGAAGATTTCGTGAACTCGTCAACTTGACGATCTGCGAAAGAGAATCCAAGAAATGGCCAAGTATGGAAAGTGGATAGATGAGCTTCAAAATAGGGTGACAAGGGTTCCCCAAGAGACGTGAGGCCCCAATGGTCAAATTGTATCTCTCGGAAATTTTGAGTGAAAAATGTGTAACATAGAAGAGGGGATGATGTGGGATTCCGATAGTCCATTTTTATATCGCGGAAGTCCGGGTGTTGTTTGTAGGTCATAGAACAATGGAAGTGCAATCTAGATCCCACCTATCAGGGAATCCGTGATAGAAAAAGTGGCTAGGTATAGGATGGGGAAGTGATCGGTCATAGTCATGATATAAAAGCATGAGTGAAAATGTGAACCCATGAGTCTGCCAACCCACACAGTTATACATTTTCGAAAAAACGACTAAGTAACCAGAAAGTGAAAGTAGAGGGGAAAAAGAAACGAGAATTTGGTTAAGTATAGAGGAGGGAAAACAAGGGCTAATATATTGAAATTTGTAATAGATACCCCATTACCTGGAAAGATCTTTTATGCATGTTTATGGACAAGTTGTATAGGGATAGTCAGTGTGATTGTCTCCTCGATCCTTTTGCTCATTAATGAAAATATTTACGGTTTCTGCATGATGAGTTGTTAGCATTAAACCTCAGCTATTTCATACTTGGAAAGAAGTGCGAATGTGGCAGGCACATAAAACACCGATTAAGAATTGGAGATTTCATGAACCCGCTAACCTGACGATCCGTGAAAGAGATTCCAAGAAATGGCCAAGTATGGAAAGTGGTTGGATGGGATTCAAAATAGGGTGACAAGGTTTCCCCAGGAGATGTGAGGCCCCGAAGGTCAAATTGTATGTTTTATAACTTTTGAGTGCAAAATGTGAAACATGAAAGAGTGGATGATGTGGGAGTCTGGAAGTCAATTTGTATATCGCAGAAGTTCGGGTGTTGTTTGTAGGTCACAAAAAAATGGAAGTGCAATATAGATCCTGCATGCACGGGAATCCGTGATAAAAAAAGTGGCTAGGTATGGAATGGGGAAGCAGTCGATCGGAATCGTGATATAAAAGCATGAGTGCAAATGTGAACCTGTGAGTCCGCCAACCAGCACAGTTAGACATTTTTCGGAAAAACAACTAAGTAACCAGAAAGAGAAAGTAGAGGGGAAAAAGAAAGGGGAATTTGGTTAAGTATAGAAGAGGGAAAAGAAGGGGATAAAAGAGAGTGGGAAAATAGAAAAGCGGAGGGAAATTTTCGTAAGCAGGAACTGGTCTCAAACAAGCCCAATTGTTGGAAAATCATCATTTTCCAGTCCAATATTTTATCCACTTACTCATTTTCTATTGTGCTTGTACCATTAAAAAGGGTGTAAGAAAATGCACCGCTGAAGATTTGTTTTTATTGCAACTTGTGGGAGTAATTGTGTTCTTGATACATTATTTAATGCCTTGAAATATTATTTTAAGTATTAAACTTCCCGCATGATGAGTTGTTAGCATTAAAGCTTCATAATTGCATATCTAGAAATAAACTTACTATACTGTCAACTTGATCGTAAGTATCACAATGAAAAACTTGAATTTTAATATTATGGTTGATTTCATAGCCCCATTTGACTTCAACTACCATATATCATTTTTTTTTTCAAAATATTTGCAAAGAATAAATTTGGTAATTTCATTAATAAAGTAAAATTGCTCAAATAGAGGCCAAGGGATGGACAACTAATAAAATGTTTCCTTTTGGTGTAAAGTAATCAAGGAAGTGAAAGGGAAATAAGAGATTGTTTGTTCAACAAGGTTGAGATGAAAAAACTTATTGGGTGGGGCCCCAACTCCCGCATCATGAATTAGTGTTGCTATGTTCTATTTGCATTACGAATAGAATTGAATATTGGTTTGAAACTATCTGAAATTCATTTATGTTTCTATAGAAGCCTCATGTGATCGACACAATGCATTGTCATATAATTGTCCAATGCTCCATATTGGATCAAATTACTTGAGTCAATACAATATTTAAGAATTTTGAGACTATCGAACCATGCAAACGAGAAGAGGTGTTAAATCCAGCAAAGAAGCACCAACCAAGATTCCAAGGAATGTTTTTTAATAGTAAATATATAAAAAAAAATAGTGGGAAATATATATTTATCCATAGGCATTGGACTGAGTTCTTTGCACCGAGGCATTGAACATATTTGTCATAAATACAGGCACATGAGTTACACAACAAAAAAAAAAAACATGAATACAATTATGTGTTGTTCATCTAGTGAGACAACATGTAGGAGCCATCGAAAAGTTCTCGAACATGCATACAAAACTGATTATCATGATTTTTTAGGAACTCCTTGCAGTCTTCTCCTCGGAAGGTCAATTTCGGCTTCCACAATCTCAATATCTTGCGGAAGACCTGAGGTGACAAAGAAACAAGAGAGTGGTTCCGTAGTGGAATAATTATTTGGCTTGAAACAGGTCAAGAACACTCCCATTCCTGACGTTGGCAACCTAGAGACATTTCAAAGCACCACTGAATTGTACAAATAACAGGGAAAATGCCCCGGTGAGAAGAGTGTCTAATCCCTAGCCACCACTACTAAGAGTATGACATCCCGCAACATCCCTCCAACGTCTCACCCCAGTAAGAAAGCAACCCAAAATTCTTCAAACGCATGAGGAGATAAGAACCCTCCTCGTGATAAAATTGATATTTCTCACAAGATTCTTGTGAGGAAGAAGAGAAACAACGTTGTAGGGCAAGCAGAAGAGATCGAAACTAAAAGTGAGGACACACCAAGAGATCAAATCCTTATTGTCAAAGACTTCAGGGACACAGCCTGCATGAGCAATTCAAGAGGTCCAAATTACTTCATTTTGGGTGGAAGGGGACCAAGAGACCCCCTCCTTACAGGCAAAGACTTCACAGACACAGGCTACATGAACAATTCCAGAGGTCCAAATTACTCTGTTATGGGCGGAAGGGAATGAGTAGTAGGAATATGCCTTGCACCATTGGGAGTTTTGGTCCTCACCCCCTAAGATGTTAATTGTATATCCAGAGAATAAGAGAGTGGTCCCGTAATTGAATAATTCTTTGGCTTGAAATATGTCTCTGGGCGCACCAAGAAACCATTTCCTTATAGCCAATGACTTCGGGGACACATGTTGCACCAGGGACAAATCAAACCCAATCAAAAACCCTAAAAATGAAAGGAAAGGATACATCTTTGAGGGTAAGGACCACCATCTGTGATGAGAGACTCAAACTCTTGAGCTGCAAAAAGGCTATTGTGTTCAACATCAATTTCTTTACTAAAACCCATTCCTTTGGTCTTGTCAGGGCCGCCATCGTCGAGTTGGGAAGTTCCCCCCATTATGGTGTATTTAAATTTGGGCGTAGGAGTGGGAACACAATTTTCATTTCCATCATCCATCGTTGTATCATCGTCCATCATATCATCTTCTTCTGGCTCGAAATCGACCGCATTAACATCTGCGCCATCCATCAACGCATGGGGGAATGTTGTTTGAGCAGGAGGAGTTTCCTTGGAATTCTTTGAATTGAAATATATCTCTCACCACACCAAGGGACCATCCCCTTCTTTGCTTTTGGGAGGAAGGATATGAGTAGTAAGAATATTCCCTAGACCACTGGAAGTTCTGGTCATCATGCCCGAAGCTGTTTACTGTATCTGGACATAATTGTTGTCGAACTACTACCATAAGTTAACGAGAATTTCTATTTGCTCCAGATGATGTTTGAAATAAACATTCAGAAGGGGTAATATAACCCTCTACAAATCTTGGTTTAATGTGTATCAATGGGAGATCTCCTCGAGCCTTTCCATGATCAATGAAAATTTATATGGTTCCTGCATAATGAGTTGTTACCATTAAAGCTTACTAATTTCATACATAGAAAAAAGTGCAAAGGTGGAGGTGACGACGAAGAGAGATTAAGGATTGTAGATTTCGGGAAGCCGCCAACCGGATGACACGTGAAAGAGATTCCATGATGTTTTAAATGAACACTCAGAAGGGATAATACAACCCTCCACAAATCTTGGTTTAATTCGTATTAATGACATATCTCCTCTAGCCTTTCAGACATTAATGACAATATTAACGGTTCCTGCAGGATGAGCTATTAGCATTAAAGATTAATAATTGCATATCTAGAAAAAAGTGCGAAGGTGGTGGGGATGGATAAGAGCGATTAAGCATTGGACATTTCGTGAACCTGCCAACCCGCGAAAGAGATTCCAAGAAATGGCCAAGTATGGAAAGAGGTCGGTCAAGCTTCAAAACAGGGTCACGAGTTATATTCAGGAGATGTGAGCACCCGATGGTCAAATTGTATGTCTTCGGACTTTTGACTGCAAAATGTGTAACACAAAACATGACATGATGACAAAATTCATCGATCAATTTGCATATCACGGAAATACAGGTGTTGTTTGTAGGTCATGAAACAATGGAAGCACAATGTTGAGCAAGCCTGGTCGAGAACCGACGATGGAAATAGTGGCCAAGTATGGAATGGGGAAGCGTTTGGTTTGACTCGTGATATAAAAGAATGAGACATATTCGGAAAAACGACTAGGTAACTAGAAAGGGAAAGTAAAGGAGAAAAAGAAAGGGGAATTTGGTTGTCAATTTGTAGATCGGGGAAATCCCGGGTGTTGTTTGTAGGCGGCAGAACAAAGGAAACACAATGTTGAGCTTGCCTACCCGACAACCCATGATCCAAAAAGTTGTTGAATATGGAACGGGGGAGCAGTCGATTGAACTCATGATATAAAAGCATCAGTGGAAATTTGAACACGTGAATCCACCAACCCATGCACCTAGACATTTTTTGAAAAATGACTAAGTAACCAGAAAGGGAAAGTAGAGGAAAAAAAGAAAGGGGAGGGAAATTTTCAAAAGCGGGAATTAGTGTTAACAAAGCCCCATTGCTGGTCTTAACAGTAACTATGAAGTGCATTAAACAAGTGAACATGCTCTTCAATCAAGGAATAGAGAATGTGAGTCATGCTTATACTTTCCAAGATGTGTTTGCATAAGAGAAGCATCGAAAAGCTACAGGAAAATCAATTTTGGGATGTTCAAGTAAAATTATTGTACATTCAACTTCACCATAAGTATAACAACGATGAATTTTAATTTTAATTTTCTGTGGTTGATATCATAGTTCCATTGGACTTCACATAGCATATAACCTTTTATTTCAAAATATTTCCGAAGATGAATTTTGGTAATTTCATCGATAAAGTAAAATTGCTAAAATGAGCTACATATTACATTTGCTTCACAGAGCTTACATTAAAAGGCAAAGCAAGTCTTGTATATTATTTAAGATCATAGAAAAACTGCTAAGATCCTGTATGTATCATACAACCATAATTCATAAACCGGGCCCATGAGAACCTTGAACTACAACACGAAAGCACATGAACAAAAGTCTACCAAACACAAGACATGACAAAACCAGTAGAGATTGGGCATTGTATCCCATCTATAACCAAATCCCCAAATGGGCACCAAGAAATTTTCCGATTCCTATATTACCATGAAGCAAGATCACTATGAACATTTGCTTTTGATAGTACTATGAACCAAGGTCACGTTGACCTGACATTGTTCTAGCATTACCAGTTCTGGAAAAGAGTGTCAGCATTTAACTTAATGGAGTTTGATTTATTCATAGTTGGATACTTTGTATGAGGTTTGTCCTCATGCTTCTCATTCGTGGACTGAACAATCTTATGTGATTCCAGTTCAATTTTCCATGGCATTGAAAAACTCTATTCATATCCTCATTGGGTAGCATGGACATATACACATGAGATTGTTTTGTTTCCTGCCAATGCTTGATATGAATTTTTTTTTTTGGTTCAACCGATATGCAGTATGGCATTTTCCTCATTTAATGTAAATTTTCTATAGATCTGAACGTCATGTAGCATGTAGACACTGTTTTCCCTTTTCTGTAGGTATACTTCATATGGAAATTCTGCTAACCCAAGAAGCACATCTTGTAACAGAGGTTGTCTAATTGTACAATGTATGATTGAGTTGTCGATGGTTCAGATGGAAGGGTTGAGGCAATGTCTATATATATAAGGGCATTTTTTACTGCATCGTAAACAATCAATTGTACCATCATTTATGAAGGTAGAGGTAGAAGTAGGAGAGTTGCATTTGACACATACAGGCTCGAAGGGGGTCGAGTACGCAGTTGCTACAACCAAAACACCCTCAACCTCTGCACATGATCATAATAGTTAATATAATGAACAATATAATATACAACTGCACAACAAAAAAGCTACAGAAAATTGGTCAAGGCAATTTTTATGAGCAAAGTGTGGATGGAATTGTAGATGTATACGCACAACAATTGTCAAGCCAGTTAGTTTCTTGAGATCCTGTACTATGTTTTTTCACAATTCTGTTACAAATGTTGCTTGGGTTGTGCGAAAGATCATTTCTTTAACATCTCTTTTCTTTGTTATATTTTTGAAGAGCATAAGTGGAAATTTCCCTCTATGCAATTGTTGTTCCGTTGAGGAAAACAAATTTGAATAGGTGTCGAACATTTGCAGTTGCAACATGGAACAATGTAATAGTTGTGTAACATAACTGAGATATATGAACATGTGAAAGTAAAGGACAAAATTGGATATGAAGAATGGTACCATTTCCTTGTCGTTTTCTGACTCTCCATATTTTATATGGAGAATGTGTTGCAAGACAAGTTTTCTTGCGAGTGTGACAATGGCACCAATGGTTCTGATTGGGTAAGTGTTGTTGCTCTGTGCAAGTTGGATGATTGTTGTGTCCGGTATGAAATGATATTCTGAACAAATCACGAGAATTTTTTCCACAATACTTGTTTCGTTGAGCGATATAATCTGATCACAATCGCCATGGTCATATACTGTTTTTGACAATCTATTAAAATTTGTAATGGATATCCCATTACCTAGCAAGATCCTTTCTGCATGTTTCTGGACAAGTTGTGTAGGGATAGTTAGTGTGATTGTCATCATGGCTTCATTGTTTATCATGTCAACATGCACAATGCATCTATCTTTGTTTGCATTGTCCAAGTAGGTGCTATACACGACCATTATGTCCCCGACGAACACTTGTCTAGTCCAGTGGTTGTTCAAGCCTTCTATGGATAATATATTGGGTGTTAGACATTTTTTGAACAGAAAAGGTAATGTGAATGGTAGCCTGCATTATTTTTTTTTTCCTTTTTTTTTGGCATAAATGTACAAGTAGACGCACAACTTGGATGAAGTATGCAGGTCATAGTTTTGTAACCAGACCTCTTAGTCTGTAGAATTTACACTATGTTGGGCATTTCACTTGTGCTCGTCGATACTTCTTGTGAACTACAAAGTATGTGTTGCAAATGACATCAACATATTTATCATGGCATAGATGAATAAATAGCTCAGGATATTTGTTTGGTAAACATATCAAGAGCACAATGTATGAATCTTTACCTTTGGCCTTGTCATTCGGTTGATGTTTGCGATGATTGACTACTCATGCCCATGTCACTTGTCCAAATTTTTATGATGCAAGCATGAACATCAAAAGGAATAAATAAGCATATGCATTGTATATTGTCCATAATTGTTCTGAATGTCACATATAGGATTGAAGGAGATGGAAACATGAAGACCTGACGGTCAAATTGTATGCCTCATAAATTTTGACTACAAAAATGTGTAACACAAAACATGGCATGATGGGGGAGTCTGGTGACCAATCTGTGTATCGTGGAACCCTCGAAGCTAGAGGTGCAATTTTGAGCCCGTCAGCCCAGGAACCCGCGATCGAAAAAGTGGCAAAGTATGGAATGAGGAAGCCATCGGTCAGACTCGTGATATAGAAGCATGATTATAAATGTGAACCCATGAGTCTGCCAATCTGCGCACCTAGACATTTTTGGAAGAACTGTTAGAATATAGAAGATTGTGCTCATTTTACCATTGACGATACCCTCATCACCCAACCACTAGCCGAAGCCACCCTCCGAGCACCTTGACCTTGAACGAGAAGAGAATCCTGGTAGAAATACAATAGCCAAGAGAGGCTAATGCACCAAGCAAGAAATAGAAACTAAGCTGAACAGATGATCCCACCCAGAAGCTAGTGCACCACTTTCCCAACTCTCCCAAAAACTTGTGCACCAAAACTACAACTGCCTGCGCAGATTTGGCTCTCTCTGCAACTGCTGAGATGATGAATAATGAAAACTGGCGCCCTGTATTTATAGTGAACTGGGCATGCTAACTAGGGTCGAATTCTCCTTATGGGTATCAATAAATTCATTTTAAATGTATTTGTCCAGCTGACAACTTGTCTAGGGTTTCCTTCAATTCTTTGCTTCCTTCCGGAGGATTCTAGTCTCGTCATAAGTCACAATAGAGGTTCATACCTCCCGAAGCTACCATAATATTAACACTCCCTCCTAGCTAGGGAGGTATGGTCTTGAGCACAACAAACCATTCAACTGGTAGCACTACAA
>JASDQU010309912.1:3740-27096 GCA_032191745.1 Picea mariana | reverse complement strand
TCGTAAATATAACTATTCCTGACCCGAATTATAGAACCCAATAAGGAGCTCTTCCATTAAGTTTCTTATAACAATATGAACTGTGAGAGTCGGATTCCTTTTTCACACGCAGACTGCCCACAGAGACTGAACCTCAAGGGAGCGCGGAAAATGACAGGATCAAAGGTAAGCGCGAATCGAACTTGCGACATCGTTTCAGTATATTGCTTTAACAACCATCAGACCAACCATGGACAACCACTCGCTCGACGCCAGGAATCCAGCAGATCGCACGTTGCGGCATTGCAGAATTAGGTTGGGCAAAGGCAAAAATTTGAGCACAGGCCCCTTGTAAGCTCGCGCGCGAACTGACACAGATTTGAAGAGAAAAAAAATAACGCATGGCCTTCAAGGTGGAGATGGAGGGTTACTCTCCAGAAGGTAGCGATGACCAAGGTGCCATGTGTCTGAAGTGAATAAAAGAGATATGCGCAGTGGACAGTGGAGGAACATAACTCCGGCAAGGTGAAGGCTTTTCTGGCGTAGTCACGACCCATTAAAGAAACAAAAAAAAACAGTAATGAATTACTACTCCAGACAACTCCATAGGAGCTACAGAAAAACACATGTAGGTAAAACTGATAAGGACTGCCTGGATGTGCTTCCAAAGAAATTAGAATTTCATGCATTAAACTAACATGTACAAGATGTTGTGCTACAAGAAATGGGTATGCGGGTAATTTAAAACTGATATGGACAGTCTAGAGGCGCCTTAGAAAAATAGAACTTACATGCCATTTAAATTTCGTCTGAATAGATTCTTACTAAATCGTGTGACCCTTTTACTCCTAATGTGAGTCTGGTTATCAAGCTATCGTCAGTCTGCATTCATCAACGAAACATGTCGGCGATAACCATCAACATCATAATATCTAGTCATATGTCACATATGTAATATCAAAAACATTTAAACCATAACAGTCCACTCCCTGACTCGATCATATGATATCATAAAATATCATATCATCAAATCCACAAACATCATCATGTTCCATAATCGAATTAGTCAATCATATAGTGAACAGGTTCACTTGCACGCAAGTGTCCTCAAAGAATAAGTCCAATTAGGTGTGCGCAAGAGAAGGATGTTACATACACCCCCTCTTTCTTTAAACTTCATCCCGAAGTTTAACAACTTATAAGTGCCGAAATAAAATATATCACAATATCTATATGTCTAGATATCAAACAAAAATGGAAACTGTTGACACATTTCATATGCGTCCTCTCAGGTCATCGAGTGCGGACTATAGTTGTCCCACTAGACCTTGACTTGATTTATTGTTCGACATCGTAGCTATCGAATGCGATGGTCTATAATTCAGATTGGCTCTGTCGTGACCACACCCTCGTCCGATACCTGCAAGGAACTCATGTCAATCACATGTGTAGGATCACTAACAGAATGTCTCAAAACAGATACATGAAAAACATTGTGCATACGCCTCAAAGAATCAAGCAAGGCTAGTTGATAGGCCACGGGCCCCTTCCTTTCCACAACCTTGAAGGGTCCCCCGAACCTAGGAGAGATTTTAGCACCCTTTCCAAACTTGATCGAACTCTTGTGCGGTTTCACCCGCAAGAAGATTCGATCGCCAACTTCATAACTAAGGTCAACACGATGCGCATCGACATAACTCTTCTGTCAATCATGTGCTTCATTTATCCTTGTCTTATTGTTTGCATTTGATCTTCCATTTCTTGGATCGCTTTTGGTCCCACTGGAACCCTATCCTCAAGCGGACCCGGACCCCAACTCAAAGGTGCCATCTTAATGGTGCTTTGATAACTCTTGTTATATGAAAATTATATCAATGGAAAGAATTATTCCCAAAGATTCTATTGGTCCATCACATACATAAAAAACATATCCTCCAAGTTTTGGTTCGCTCGCTCAGTCTTTCCGTCTATCTCAGGATGATATGTGATACTAAAGTTAAGTTGGGTTCCCAAGGCCTCTTGGAAACTAGTCCAAAAATCATCCTATAAATATCGATCCTCGATCAGATATAATCCTCTTACGCACGCCATGCAGCCTCACAATCTCACTGATAAAATCTCTATCTATGCCAGGAGCCTGATACGTCATACGCACCAGAATAAAATGTGCACTCTTCGTCAGAGTGTCGACCACTACAAAAATCGAGTCGTGTCTCCATGTCTTCAGGGGAAATCCAATAATAAAATCTATCGAAATGACCTTTCATTTCGATTCTGAAATAGTGTGTAGTTGTAGTAATCTTGTCGGATGTCTATGTTTAGAATTCACCTGCTAACATTCTAGACATCTTTCCACGTAGTTGACTATGTCTACCTTCATTCCTTTCCAGAAGAATAAAGGTTTAAGGTCTTCCCTCATGTTCATGACTCCTGGATGAGCCATGTACACTGCTCCATGAGCCTTGTTTAGGATAAAACTCCGCAACTCGTCGTTGGGCAGTATGTAAATTCGATTGTTAAATCTCAATAATCTGTCGTTGTCTAGAGTGAATCCTGCAAATTTTGGTACCATCATTTTGTTTTGTCCAATAAAATCCTTAACCTCTTTATACCAGTCATCGTCACGTTGTAAACTTAGAATATTTTCACGTAGATTTCGTTTGAAGAGGTATCACTGAAAATATGCATGGTATCCGACTCAACGCATCAACCACTCTATTCATTGTTCCTTTTATGTAGGAAATCTTGAAATCATACTCGCTAAGTAATTTCGACCAAGGCCTTTGTCGCATGTTTAAGTAGCTTTGTGTAAAATTTTGTTGTAAACCACAATGGTCTATTTTTACTTTGAATTTTCATCCAATAAGGTAGTGTCTCCACACTCTCAAGGCATACACTATGGCTAACAACTCCAAATCATGCATTTCATATTTCTCCTCATTCTCAACATTCTCGAGATGTAAGCAATCACTCAATTGTCTTGCATCAAGACTTTGCCCAAGCCTTCCTTGGATGCATCAGTGCATACCAAGAATTCCTCGTCCATGTCAGGGACCTTTAGTATTGGTGTTGTCGTCAACATCTCCTTGAGCCTCCAAACTGATTCTACGCATTTCTCGGTCCAAACTAACTTCTTGTTCTTCTTCTGGAATTTCGTAATCAGATTTGATATCTTTGAAAAACCCTCGATAAACCGTTGATAGTATCCCACTAAACCCATGAAGCTACAAACTTCTAGGAATTCGTCGGCGTAGGCCATTCTTTAATAGCCTCAACCTTCACGGGATCCAAATCGATGCCTTCACCGAAGATGACATTCCCTAAATAATGAATCTTCGATTGATAAAACGAGCATTTCGACAATTTCCCAAACAATTTTTTCTCTCATAGACACCGTAGTACCAAGCGCAAGTGTTCGTCATGCTCCTCCATTGTCCGAGAATATATCAAAATATCGTCAATGAATAATTGAAAAAACTTGTCCAAGTATTCACAAAACACCTCATTCATCAAGCTCATAAATACCCTTGGGACGTTTTTCAGTCCAAATGGTAAAACAGTAAACTCGTAATGTCCAAACCTCATCTTAAAGGCGTTCCTATGAGTGTCTTCCTCCTTTATCCATAACTACTGATACCCTGATCTCAAGTCGATCTTTGAAAACACCACCGCGCCCTTCATCTGATCAAATAGATCATTAATCCTTGGCAACGAATATTGGTTCTTGATCGTTTCCATGTTCAATTGATGGTAGTCAATGCAAAGTCTCCATGACCCATCCTTATTTAGTATGAAAATAACATAATCACCCCACCGTGACACACTTGGATGTATAATTCCTAAGTCCAACAACTCCTTCAGTTGCATTCTCTACTCTTGTAACTCCAGGGTCGACATCCGATAAGGCGTTCTTGCTATCAGTTTGGTTCCCATTTTTAGGTCGATGGTAAATTCCAATTCCCTCTCTGGCGGCATCCCGGGTAACTCCTCTTGGAATATGTCCACAAACTCTTGCACTACTATAAGTTTTTCTAGGCCTTTCACCATGCCCTTTTCGTTTAACGCAAGGATCACATATAGCTTGCATCCTTTGCACATGCTCTTCCATAGTTGTAAGGAAGATATGAACCTTAGGGAAACTCCCTGGTTCCTACCTACAATCACGTGTCGTTGTCCCTCACCATCAACCAAGATCAACCATTTCACCTTACAGTTGAGTATCACCTCATGTGATTCCAACCAGTCCATACCGATCACAACATCACAAGACCCTAAGATTGTGACGTACAGGTTGGTCCTTGTGAAAAACTCTCCCAGGTTAAGGCTACATCCCGTAACCTTCCCTCTAATGTAACACCCCAGGTTTTGAACCCCATATTAAATAATGTATTTTGTTAATTGTCAAGAGGCTAGAGGGCCCAAACAATTAAAAGAGTCCACTGTGCCTAAGAAATTTAATTTTTTTATCATTATTAATAATAAACACATTGATGGTTGCTAGATGAACAAGGACTAGAGTTATAGGGGGATATGATTTCACAAGAGAGGGGGCTTGAGGGGATAAATGTTTATTTCTTATTTTGATCACCCTTTTGTCTAAGGGAGTGGATCAGTTACGTGAAATTCTTGGGGGGAGGCCAGGTGGTTCTTGATTCCCCATGAATTACTTAAACCCACCCCTGGTATGTTGGGGGGTTCGTTATTCACTCATTCACTTGTCCGCTGGTTCATTCATTCACTCACTTTCTCACTCGTTCATTCATTACATTCTTACCTATAACTCATTCATCCTTCATCATCTGTTTCTTGGCTTGGGAAGAGGGAAACAAATTGTTTAAGAGTAGCCATGGTTTTGTTGGTTGTAGAGGTCGCTGGTGTAATCCAGCCCTGACTTGAGGCCTGCATGTCTAAGATGCGAGTCATGAGAGTTCCAGATTGCAGATTTTGGATCAATTGCATTGGAGCCCTGGAAGGAGAAGGACTTTCTGAAGGAATACGTGGCAGAGAAGGGTGGGGGTCCATTCTCTTGGGTGGTGCAGGTTGGGTAGAAGAGAGTTGGATACTTGGATTGCTGCAAGTGGTGGGAAAACCTATGAGAGCTTGAGTGTTGACTGGTTTGGGAAGCCAAGTGACACTCGAGAATCATCCTTGTGAATTCATAGCCCTAGCTCAGGGGTGACATTATTGTTGAGATTTGGAATAGTAGTGTCTACGGTTGGGTGGAACATCCTTGGTCTGTAGCCATTTGGTGTCTTCTTTTATAAATATAAGTGCTCTTTGTTATGGTATTATTTACCTGTATATGAATGTATTTTGTTGTGTATTTATTTATCGTTTAATTGAATCTTTAGAATATGCATGCTTGTTGGTTATTGTTGTGCATGTCGTTAGATCTTTTCTTTTATGCATCCTTATTAATTTAAAAAGGTATCGGTAAGAGAAAGAAGTCCAAGGGTGGGCTTGAAGGTAGCATACCCCGGCCTATGGGTGGCAGGGTATGTTATATCCAACCTTTTGTTTGTCTCCCGAAGCCATTTCTACAAATCTAAACTTGTCTTGTTCGACTGGGTTTACCTTAATTCTTTTTAGCGTTGCACCAAAAATAAAACACTCTATAGCAACTGGATCTATCAAAATACTAAGGGTCTAGTCAACGATGGTAACTAACGTCTTGAGCACAGTAGACCATTGATCTTCCTGACGTTTATTCATCACTACATGAATCTGATGGGCCTTGCCCAAATCTCCCACGGTAGTGGGTCCGTCTGACTCAGCTACTCTGGCCCTCTCAACTGGGAAGTCATGTTGGTAATGGGGCTTTCCACATGTCCAACAACCGGTCTTCAATCCAGTACTCCCGGTACCCGAAGTAGAAGCTGACGACCATCGGCTTGGAACCCTGGTGTGTTCTGTTGAACATGCCTAAACTGTTGTTGTTGCAGTCAACATTGTTGTTGGTGTTGTGGTCCTCTATAAGGAGTCTGCTGATGAGGCGTCAGTCGCCATGGTGTATTGAATGTGGATCCTCTTAGAGTGCCTCAATATCTTGGTGGATGCCTATCCAGTGTCTGGTGCTACTGTGCACTAGATGTCACTTGTTCCGCTGGTCTCGCCAGAGTCCTCTGACCCCCACTGATGAGATCTTCCTTTGTTATGAGGGCCTTCTTGTAGAAATTTCAATACAAATTATGTTTTGCCTGGATTCTCCTGATCTAACAATTATATGACACTGTAAAATATAGAATCTCTTCTACTAATATTCTTGTGGAATTTAAAACACGATCGCCAATTGAAATATCAAGAAGAAAGATCAATCACGCATAACACATATGTTTTTATCGGGAAAGAATAAAGCTAAAAACCCCACTATCATATATGATGTATATCATGGATCATGAAACAATCTCACACAAAACTCTAATCCAAGGGTTATCGGTACAATACAATCGTCTCATACTATCATGCAAAAATCAGCAAATACATGTCCCAATTCTTTGCCTCCAGGTAGCTTGCCTCCTCTGTGCAATCCCTACTGATGGAAAAATCCCCGCAATGAATGAATTCCTCTTGCCTAGGCTGTGCAATCCTCATGGGCACATCCAATGTGTGTGTGGTTGCATGGGTGCACTCACTAATGTCACAATTGATAGTCAAACTATCCCTTTCACCTGTTATCTCATATGGGTCTCCACTAGATCTGACATGCATGTAGTTAACACTGGTAAATCTTCAGTTGCATGTGAGATCATTGATTGTGAATTAATTAATAATTAATTCATTGAACTCTCACTAGTGTAAGTTCAATTACAACTGGTACAACTGAGCTTAACTCACTTAACTGAGTTAAACTACTTTACAACTCACATAACTACACTTATAATTCTATTACAACTCCAAATCACTCAGTTATAACTAATTCGAATTACATGTCCCGCCATCAACCTTTTAACTCAAATTTCCTATGGTTAACTGATTTTTCATTTCAGTTAATTATTTCAAGTAATTATGAGATAATAGATTAATATTTATTGTCCAATTTATTTAAGGGAAAAATAAATTAAGCACACATTTCTTGTTGACTTTTCAACACTCCCTCTCAACAAGAAGGGATTATCCTTCACCCCAATCCTATCTCTATGGTATTCGAATTTTCTCCTGGTGAGAGCCTTCGTCATAATGTCTGCATCTTGATCTTTTGTAGGAATGTACTGAAGCAACATGATCTTCCACTACACACAATCTCTGAGATGATGGTACCAGATATCTATATGCTTAGATCTATCATGAAACACAGGATTAATCAAGATTTTAATGCAACTATGATTATCACAATGAATCACGGTTGGACCTAAATGAGAACCAAACAAACCAATTAAGATATTTCTCATCTAGATAACCTCACATGCAACTTGACTCACTACCATGTATTCCACTTCTGCTGAACTGAGTGCCATGGATCTTTGTTTCTTGTTGTACCAAGAAACAACTATAGATCCGATACTAAAGTGTTAGAATATAGAATATTGTGCTTGTTTTACCATTGACGATACCCTCGTCACTCAACCACTGGCCGAAGCCACCCTCCGAGCACCTTGACCTTGACTAAGAAGAGAATCCTGGTACCAATCAATAGCCAAGAGAGCCTAATGCACCAAGCAATAAAATAGAAACTAAGTTGAACAGATGATCCCACCCAGAAGCTAGCGCACCACTTTCCAGCTCTCCCAGAAAAACTTGCGCACCAAACTGCTGCTACCTGCAACTACCTGCGCAGATTTAGCTATCACTGCAACTGTTGAGATGTGAAATAATGAAATTGGCACTCGGTATTTATAGTGAACTGGCCAATCTAACTGAGACCAAATTCTCCTTCTGGGTATCAATAAATTCAATTTAAATGTATTTGTTCAGCCGACAACTTGTCTAGGGTTTCCTTCAATTCTTTGCTTCCTTCCGGAGGATTCTAGTCTCGTCATAAGTCACAATAGAGGTTCATACCTCCCGAAGCTACCATAATATTAACACTCCCTCCTAGCTAGGGAGGTATGGTCTTGAGCACAACAAACCATTCAACTGGTAGCACTACAAGCACCTGTCATTATTATTCGACTGAATAATCTTCTATGACAACTAGTACAATATCAATTAATAGAACACACATGTGTCTATTCCGGTAGTACACAACTACTCAAACTGTGAAACATAATCACAAACAGTAGCACATCTACTGTCATTTATTCTTCATAACAAACATCTAATAGCAACTTGCATAGAAACAATGTTATGATAAAAAACTGAATCATCTGGGCCAATCTTTCACTCACGTCTGTGAGATTTAAAATAATGTCTTCCCTCAGTATAGAATATCAACAATGGGATATCTGCCTCATTCTTCTCAAACAAGGAAGAGGGATTATTTTTTATTTCTGAGCCTAGACCATTTCTCACCTTGGGCCATTCTTCCTACACTAATTAAAGTGCACCCTGGATAGAATGTATAAACCCTAAGAAATGTTTGGACCATTCCTTACCCTGGGCCATTCCTATGACACTAAACAAAGTGTAACCTGGAGAGAATGAGTCTGCCCTACGGAATGATTGTCCCTGATTGTTGAGCCTGGACTATTCCCCACCCTGGGCCATTCCTCCGACACTAAACAAAATGTAACCTGGAGAGAATGAGTCTGGCCTCGAGGAATAACTGTCCGGACAATTCCCCACCCTGGGCCATTCCTCCAACACTAAACAAAGTGTAACCTGGAGAGAATGTATAACCCTCGAGGAATGTCTGTCCTGCATCAACCTCCAAAGTAGACCATTCTTCGAAACTGTTCACAGCTGTTAACTTCGAAAGAATGACTGCCCGACGAGGCGGACCATTCTACTTGACCACTACTCAGAGTGACTACCAAGAAGAATGACTGTCCTAGACCACTCCCCATGTTAACCACAATGGGAAGTCGTTTTCTATGATACATCAGCAATCAGTTAGCCTCCCATGTTAACTACAATGGGAAGTCACTGTCCGTCAGAAATCTCAATCCACTTTCCGAACATGAAAGCATCTGTCCAATCTGGACTATTTTTCAATTATAAAATAAATAATGTTTTCGGTGCTCCCTCCTAACTGGAGAGTTATTCAAATCAAAAAAATAAATGTTTTTCAAATAAATTTTTCCTTACCTTCTCTAGCCTAGAGAATCTTCCATTTCAACTAAGGGAGTTATTTCCACGATCCCCATCTTCTCTCAGAAATATGAAAACTTGATTCTGGATAGAGGTTTTGTCAGGATATCTATTGACTGCTCATCAGTGGGGATATACTCAAGCTTTACCTCTCCTTCCTGGACTTTAGCTCGAATAAATTAGTATTTGAAATCAATGTGCTTCGACCTTTCATGAAACACTGGATGCTCGGATAATCTTATACAACTCTGATTATCACAATATATTATGGTCGATTATGGAGTCTGATCAAATAAATTGGATATTAACTTCCTTAGCAATACTGCTTCTATGCATGCTTCACAAGCTGCCATATACTCTTCTTCTACTATACTAAGTGCGACAAACTTATGTTTCCTACTGCCCTAAGATATCATAGTGGAGCCCAAGCTGAAACACATACCTGAAGTACTCTTTCTGTCTTCTGCACTTCTTGCCCAATCAGAGTCTATGAATCCATGAAGTTGGATATCACTGGATGTGGTATATCTCAACCCATAGTTTATTGTTCCATGAATATATCTTAGGACATGCTTTGCAGCTATCCAATGTTCTTGTCTAGGTTCCACCTAGAACTGACTTAATGTATTTACAGCGAAGAAAATATCTAGTCAAGTATTTACTAAGTACATCAATGATCCAATTAGTTGTCGATATAGAGATGGATCTATTGGATCAGAATCTGGGACTTTCACTTTTCTTATATCTGCATTCATAGGAGTGTCCATGGATTTACAGTCCATCATTCCAAATTTATGAAGGATTTTTATTGCCTACTTTCCTTGTCCAAGGAATACTTCACCACGCTTCTGCCATACTTCTAGTCCCAAGTAATAGTGCATGAGACCTAGATCTTTCATATCAAATTCAGAGGCTAAATCCTTCTTGCACTGGATGATTAGAGATTCTTCACCTGTTATGAATAGATCATCAACATATAATAGTAGAATCACAGGTGCATTGTCCACGATTTTGTAATAAAGGTTTGGATCTGCATGACTCTTGGAGAAACCAAGTCTTGTTAGATAGTTCTCCATTCTGGCATACCAAGCCCTTGGAGCTTTCTTGAGTCCATATAGAGCCTTCTTCAATCTACAAACATGAGTGTCTCTGGAATGTACCTCGAATCCTTGAGGTTGTTCAATATATACTTCTTCTTCAATAGCTTTGTTGACAAAGGTTGTCTTTACATCCATCTGGTGTAGATTCCATCCCATGGAAGCGGCAAGAGATATGATAGCTCTGATGGAAGTATACCTTGCCACTGGAGCAAAAGTTTCATCATAGTCTTCTCCCTCCTTCTGGGAGAATCCTCTGGCCACGAATCTTGCCTTATATTTATCCACGCTACTATCTGTTGCATGTTTGATCTTGTATATGCATTTTGAGGTTACCACTAATTTCTCTTTAGTTCTGGGTACAATTTCCCATACTTCATTTTTCATAATGGAATGATGTTCTTCCGCCATAGTTGCTTTCCATTTTCCCTTTTTAACTGCTTCTTCCAATGTAGTAGGTTCTTCATCTATAAGTTTTGTCATGTATGCTGCATAACTTGAGAATCTTTTCGGTCTTTTTCTCTTCCTAGATGTTCCTTCTGGAACCTTGATTCTTTATGTGTCCTATAATGTGGCTTCAAGACAAGCTGATCATTTCTTGTTCTTTCGCATATTATCTGGATCAATGTTCTCACATGGCTTCATAGGATGATCAGGTTGATCCTTTTCATTATTTTCTCTTTCTGTGTTTTCTTCATTTGGTTCTTCAATTTCTTCTTCTTCTATAGTTTCTTCAATATATTTTCTGAAGGCCATCCTTTCATTGAATGTTACATCTCTGCTTACTTCTATCTTGTGTTGTTATGGAATATATATTCTGTAGGCTTTGGATGAATCACTATATCGCACGAATATCCCCTTCTTTCCTGAGGGTTCTAGTTTATTTCTTTTATCTTTGGGAATATGAGAATAAACTTGACATCCAAATATTCTTAAGTTTTCTACGTCAGGTTTCTTACCTGAGAATGCTTCTTCTGGTGTCATGTCCTTCAATATGTGATGAGGGCTTATGTTCTGTGCGTATATTTTCATCATTGTTGGTTCTCCCCATAGAAACATGGATAGATCTTGATCGTTCAATAGGGCCTTTACTATTTCTTCAATAGATCTGTTCTTTCTTTCTGCTACACCATTTTGTTGAGGATTATGAGGAATAGTCAGCTCCCTCCTAATCCCTGCTGATTTGTAGAATGCAACAAACTCCTTTGAGGTGTATTCTCCTCCATTATCTATTCTTAATGTCTTGATCTTCTTGTTCGTAAGGTTTTCTATTTCTACCTTGAATTCTTGGAACTTGTTGAATACTTCATCTTTTGACTTTAGTAGGTACAGCCACGTCTTCCTTGAATAGTAATCTATGAAGGTTACGTAGTAGAGAGATCCTCCTAAAGATTTGACTGGCATTGGACCACAAACATCTGAGTGTATTAGATCTAGGGTTTCCTTATATCTATTGTTGTTGCTTGGGAATGGTTTCTTGATATTTTTCCCAAGGGCACATCCCTTGCAAATTCCTTCGTGTGTAGACTTCAATTCTCATATCCCTTCAACCATCTTTCTGAGAAAAGGTAATGCTTGATAATTGATATGAGCGTACCTTCTATGCCAAAGCTCATTAGGGTTGACTTCGTCATGTACTAGGGCTTCTTCATTTCATTCTAGTATTCTATACAGATTCCCTTAATGTCTTCCAATAACCCTAGCATCTTCTATGTTGGAATTTTTATGCCATGATAACACTTTTTCATCTATGAAGGCTATTATGTTTCCTTTGTCTTCTAAACACGATATTGATACAAGATTCTTTTCTAAACCAGGTACATATAAAACATTGCTTAAGTGAACATGATTACCTGATTCCAATTTGACATAGGCTTGTCCAAATCCTTCGACGGGGTAGGTGCTTCTGTCTCCAAGCTCCACTGTATATGATGTCTTTCTCTCATTTAAATTTGAGATTCTAGCTTGATCTCCCGTCATGTGCCTAGAACCTCCTCATGTGGTTGATCCACATCTTGAGACACATCTTTGGGAACCAATAGTTCCTTCTCTGCATGCAAGTCTAGATCCCTCTCAAGTGACAACCGCATGGCTTTCCCCTCATCGAATTTTATATCATGTCGCATAACAATCATCTTACTGTTAGGAAAATACATACAATAATTATGGGGTGTTTCTGTGTACCCCACAAATATCCCAACTTCAGCAGTCGGCTCTAGCTTCTTCCTAGCGTTCTTGGTCACATGCACATAAACATATGAGCCAAAAATCTTAAAATGAGAAACATTAGGTTTCTTACCAATGAAATCTTCTTCAGGTGTACTCATGCCAAGTACTCTATGAGGACAACGGTTTTGTACATAAACCAAAATGTTGCATGCTTCCGCCCACAAATGCATTGGTAGGCCTTGATCATTCAACATCACTCATGCTACACCCATGATCATTCTGTTCTTCCTCTCTGTGACCCCATTTTTTTGTGGGTTATGAGGCGCTATGAGTTCTCTTCAAATTCCTTCTTTGTTGCAGAAGTATTTGAATTCATTAGAGATGTATTCTCCACCATTATTTCTCCTTAGAGCCTTCACTTGCTTCCCCAAATCTTTCTCCACTAATGATTTAAACTCACAGAACTTTGAGAATGCTTGATCCTTCCTCTGCATGGAGAAGATCCAACATTTACGAGAAAAGTCATCAACAAAAATAACATAATACTTATGTTTTGTTGTTGAAGCAACCGAGAATGGTCCACACAGGTCTGTGTGAATTCTCTCTGGGATCATCGAAGCACAGTTCTCCTTTTCATGAAAGGTGGAATTTACATACTTCCCCATGTTGCAACCCTTGCACTGATCTAACTAAGCAAGTGTTCCCATTGGAAGTCCAGTAGATATCTGCTGCATGATTTTCAAGGCTCCATGATGAAGATGGCTCAATTTCCTGTGCCATAATTCGCCCTCATCCCAGCTCACCACTTTTTCTGCCTTTCCCATCCAACCATCTACCTCCATCTTGTAGAGATTCTTAACTCGAATCCCTATCTTATTGACTTGACTCATTGTTTTATGTCGCAGAAAAGCTTTTCCATCACTGAAAACAACGTCATAGTCTTTGTCCTCCAACATTGTGACTGAGACCAAGTTTTTCTTCAGACCTGGAACATGCATAACATATTTCAATTGAAATGGTTTACCTGACTCCCTCTAAAAGGTAATGGTACCAATTACATTCACATTGTATCATCCATCATATCCCATCTCTATATTAATTTTGAGATCTCTCTCCTCCAAGTCATTGAAAATCTCATTATCTCCCATCATGTGGAAGGAAGTGCCACTATCCAAATACCACACTAATCCTAATGCACTTGACTCCATGCATGTGATCAAGGATAATTAAATTTCAAATTGCAAGGCAAGGACCTCACCAGCTACAACTCTAGCAGCCTTCTTGTTCTTCTTCTTCTATGGACAGTTAGTAGCGAGATGCCCATGTTCATGACAGTGAAAACACTTCACTTTGGACAAATCCATCTTCTTGCCTTTAGACTCAGATTTTGAATGGAATTTATCCCCTTCCCTTTCCTTTTCTTGGCATCCAAAGCCCAATTCTCTTCATCATCATTTTTTGATGAAGAGCCATCTCTGGTGTTCCACCTGAACTTTTCCTACGCTAGATCCGACCATAGTCGTTCCCAATCTGGCAATTTTTCCTTTCCATTGACAGATTCTTGATAACTATGCCAACTCTTTGGAAGTCCTAGGAGTGCCAAGCTCACCAAATCATCATCAACGACTTTTATTCCCACACTCCCCATCTCATTTCGACATTGGACAAACTTTGTGAGATATTTTGGAATGGAGTCGCCCTTATCCATCTTGATCTTCCTAAGTTTATATTTGAGCGCTAATTTCCTATGGTCGCTATTGTTTTGGAATAGATCTGTCAAAGTATTCCACATTTCATATGGTGTGGCTTTCCCATGGAGGTTTGAGACAATGTGGTCTCGTACTCCCTCCAACAGGATCCTTCTCGCCTTTTCCACTTTCTTTTGCCATGCATCAAGATTTGTAGCGTCTGCAACATCTGGCTTAGGAACATCTTTGTCAATTAATTCCTTCAAGCCATTGTCTTCGAGTACTACCTCCATCCTATCCTTCCAAGCATTGTAGTTTGAGTTTCCCTCAAATGCATACTCTAACCTCAATCCATTGAAATCCATTTCGATCTTGAATCAGTTGTAGCACCAAGAAAGTATTTCTGCAAATTTTAATTCTATCTAGTCACAAACTCAACCTCTGCAATTTCCTTTGCTCTGATACCATGTATAAATTTCAATACAAATTATGTATTGCCTGGATTCTCCTGATCTAAAAATGATATGCCACTGTTAAATATAGAATCACTTCTACTAATATTCTTTCAGAATTTAAAACACGATCGTCAATTGCAATATCAAGAAGAAAGATCAATCACACATAACACAGATGTTTTTACCGGGAAAGCATAAAGCTAAAAACTCCACTATCATATATTATGTATATCGCGGATCATGAAACAATCTCATACAAACTCTAATCCAAGATCTCTCAGTACAATACAATCATCTCACACTATCATGCAAAAATCAACAAATACATGTGCCAATTCTCTGCCTCCAGACAACCTACCTCCTCTATGCAATCCCTACTGAAGGAAAAATCCCTGCAATGAATGAATTCCTCTTGCCTAGGATGCACAATACTCATGGGAACATCCAATGTGTGTGTGGTTGCATGGGTGCACTCACTAATGTCACAATTGATATTCAAATTGTCCCTTTCACTTGTTATCTCAACTGGGTCTCCACTAGATCTGACATGCATGTAGTTAACAATGGTAAATCTTTAGTTGCATGTGAGATCACTGATTGTGAATTAATTAATAATTAATTCACTGAACTCTCACTAGTGTAAGTTCAGTTACAACTAGTACAACTGAGCTTAACTCACTTAACTGAGTTAAACTACTTTACAACTCAAATAACTACACTTATAATTCTGTTACAACTCCAAATCACTCAGTTATAACTAATTCAAATTTCTTGTCCCACCAGTCAACCTTTTAACTCGAACTTCCTATAGTTAACTGATTTTCCATTTCAGTTAATTATTTCAAGTAATTATGAGATAATAGATTAATATTTATTGTCCAATTTATTTAAGGGAAAAATAAATTAGACACACATTTCTTGTTGACTTTTCAACACTTCTGGACAACATCATGAAGGTTCTAAGGCATCATAATCCTCACTTTTGCATGAATGTTGACATTAAGGCTGAACACGAACTTGTTGACCTTAAGCTTCTCAGTATTCAGGTGCGGAGCATACCGAAGCAGCTCCATAAAATGGGCCTCATACTCGAGCACCATATGACTGCCCTCTCACAAGACGTTGAACTCATTGAATTGTCGCTCAATGAATTCCCCATATAGATACCTCTCCTGGAACCTCTCCTCGAACATTTCCCATGACACGTCCTCAAAAACCATGTTCAGTTGTGGCAGGAGCATCTTCCACCATAGTAGAGCGCTCCCCTTCAGTTGAAAGACCACCATATGGACCTTCATGTTGGAGGTAGGCTACATCGTCCGGGGCACTAAAGAACTCGGGAAATTTCACCTTCTCGAGTTCGTGGTGAATGCTACAATACCGGTCAAGGCGCGTGGTGGACCCTCAAGAGGTTTCAAAAACCTAGCCTCATCTCTATCTAAATGATTGATCGGTGCATTGAACATCCCCTTAAAGTACCTCATCATCCCAACCACATCACCCATAGCTATTTGTTCCTTCCCGATAACCTGTTCGTCTCCATAGGGGTTAGACCCCTCGGGCATGGATGCTACTGGGGTGTCGCGCCTCCTCCCCTAGAACCCCGTCATCTGCCTTTGTGGAATCCTCTAACCATGATTATTACCTGCACGAATACAAATCAATTTTAATTAGCGACATTTTACAATCAGGTATGCAATTGTGTACATGCTTCTAAATGACTCATGAAAGTTCTCCAACTTCACATGGTGATAACTCTCTAACCGCGAGGAGTTATGTGACATTCCACATACCACCGTAAATGGAATGACATGTACTATCCATACAAAATAGTCTTACCTTCAAATATATTAAAAATCATACCATTATACATCAAACAAACTTGGGTCTATCACCCAAACCTTTGTGCTACCGGACTTTCTTCAAGGGTTGACATCAATGAAAACCAACCGAAATAATCAACATCAACAACTAACCATTCATGCAATCCTTGGTTGAATAAGTAATCAAATCTCCCATACGCCCTCTAAAATATTTGGTTGCAACTTGTGGTCATGGTTTCCTCAAATGTTATCATGGTTATGCAGTTATGTGATAACGCGACTTGATGATTTGTTCTATATGTATGATCATTCATGTCATAAGTGTGATGATGCATGATTTTTTATGGTGTCAACGAGATTCTTGCAACTATGTCTATGATCAAACCCTTATCGTGATGAATCACTCTAATCTGAACCATTGCATATCTCATATTACTTTATATATATTCAATAATTCAAAGACATTTTTTGAAGGTTAATTCCCTACGTAAGTGTAGGAGGAATGACTAACTTGTGATGGCATGTAAATGGTGATCATTCTCATAGTATTTTGAGTTAGCAAGGCCCTTGTGATCATAGCATGGATGCATATACATGTGCAATAATCCAAACAATCTCAAAACAAATTTTTATTCTAACAAAAAAAAAAAATGAGAACAAAAGGCAAATATATATACCTTGAGAAAAATCATAGTAAGGTAAGGGAATGAGTCTTAAACACAATGGAAAGAGGAAAAAAGGATACATGTTATAATCCGAAAAGGAGTGTTTTTGTAGAAAAAATATATCAAAGTAGTGGTACATCATCTCCCCCCAGTTGATCCAGTTGCATGTCCCTATGCAACCCTAACTATTGTTCTTCTAAAACCCTTGCATCTAGTGCTCCCTAGTCAAAATTTGGGTGTCCATAGTCCCCTTGATTATAATATCTTGGGATTCTGTCCAACTACAACCAATGTATCCTCTCTTATTCTTCGTTCCAGGTTATGGGTGCCCTGTAGAACTGACTTGGTAACCATATAATGGGGAAGAGAAACTATAACCTAATCCATATTGTATCATATATTAGCAAATAATTTGTGTAGAATGTTTCCCTAT
This sequence comes from Picea mariana, assembly GCA_032191745.1. Classification (NCBI taxonomy): domain Eukaryota; kingdom Viridiplantae; phylum Streptophyta; class Pinopsida; order Pinales; family Pinaceae; genus Picea; species Picea mariana. The sequence goes on along the minus strand of JASDQU010309912.1, from coordinate 9,601 downwards.
TAAGGTCCAAACCAAAATATGGATACCCCATAGGGTTCTTGTTTCTCAAATAATTGGGAAGAGTTTCACATATGTCATGAGAAACCAAGACTTCCTCTACTAAATGTGCCATTGTAATTTCAATATATTCTATTATGGAAAATCTCTAATGATACTAAATGGTAACAATATCCCTTGGATCTTGTCTCAACCTTTATAAATCATCCTTTATCACATGGGGAAAAGGATACTCATCTCTAACCTTTAAGCTTTCTTCCACCTCAATCCTTGTATGGAAATAAATAATGTTCTTCCATTGAATTAGGATGATGATATGAGATATGAATGAATGCAACTGGACATCCCCAACATAGGGGTTGGGGTTCCAAAGAGAATTATTTTGTAGTAGAAATTTTAAAAGGTAAATTTCACACAAAAAAATTCAATCTTTCAGGTTGGTAGAGAAAAACATGTCCATGAAATCTTGATCCAGATTGGATCATTATATTATTTTTCATCTATCTTGATTTTTTCAGAGTGAAAAATATTGGAGGAATCAGCTTGCAGATTCATTTTAGTTGTAGGTCCCAGTTTGGAAAATTGGGGTTCAGAACCTTATGGAGACATTTTGAGGCATTAAACAACTTTTTTGGGGGTTCTAGTGTCTAAAACCTATGCACAGACCCATGAAGATGTTCTACACTCTGATACCTTTCCAATGGTGTAGGTTAGGCATCAATAAAATATCATATGAAAAATTTATGTCTCCCATAAGTTGACCTATCATGTTTACCACCATGGTACAAGAGGATGCCATGTCATCCCCCATTACTGATGCATATGGAGCTATCCATGTCAGGAATTTCAATAATATTCTAGAATTTCCAAAACCTTATAACAATTGAAGGTTCAGGAAGTCAAAACCCTAACCGTGGAAATCTATCAGGATATGTTAAATGACATGTTTCTAGGAGAAGAAGGGGTTCCATTCTATGTTATTTTATTGTGTTCCATAACAGAGTAGAACAAATGGTAGTGGGAAATTAGAGAGAATAACAGATGGGTTTAATGTTTTGTAGCAACCTAATAAGCCACATATATGAGGAAACTCCATAGAGAGTTCATTCTCCTTTTTACTTGCAGTATTTCCATACCAGAGAAAAGAGAGCAGAGAAACCTCACCTTCTAGTTGGGTTTTCTCCTATAAGGGTTTCCCAGAGAAAATTGTTTTTATTTATTTATTTTGTGGATGGTGTGTGATTGTATTTTATTGTTCTCTATTTTATGCATTTTATCTATTTCATGCATAAGTAGAAAATATATAACTAAATATTTTGGAATCTAAAGGAATTTAACCTTTGTCAAATATGTTGTGACGAACTATTCCACTGGAATATCCATGACATTTTACAAATCATATTGGAATCAAAGAAGGGTTTATTTTGGGTATTTATAGGGAGTTGTAGTATCTAGGAATCATCTTAAAGAGAATTTGTAGAAAACCTAGCCATGGAATATGAGTTTGTTCATAACAACCCTCAAGATCCAGCAAAAGAGAGATTTGAGAGGTTGGAAGCATAGGTCACCAAAATCAACCACAATATGAACCTCCTCATGGTGGATCTAGAAAGAAATATTAGATCATTCAGATAGGTCGGATGATCTAAATCAGAGATCGAATCATAGGGTAAATCGGGAGATATCGAAGACCCAAAAAAGAAGTCACGGAAAGAAACTAGGAAAGAGAATTTGAGTTTGAATGCCATTACCCCTTCATAGTCCCTATTCAAGATGGAATCAAAAGTGGACATAAATCCATAACAAGGTGAGATCTATGAATTAAAATTGAATCATTGGTTGTAGAAATTAGAAGATTATTTTAGCGTTCACCATATATATGAAGAGAACAATATTTTATTTGCTAGATTGAATTTATAGGACCATGCTTTAAGCTAGTGGGAAAGTCATAAGGAAACATTAAGGTTGGAGGGTGATCTTCCAATAACTAGGTGGGAGGACTTCAAACCCTCACCAAGTCCAAATTATACCCTATCGAGTATGTAGAGGACCAGTGGATTCAATCGAAATACTATACAAGAGTACACCATTGAGTTCATAAATATGGCCATCATGCGAGGTATCTCTCCCAAGAACCCATATGTACTCCTCAAGTATCTAGGGGGTTTAAAAAATCATCTCTGAAAGAAAGTGATGGTATTCAAGACAAGGACATTGGATGAGGCATGTGTACATGCATAGTACTTGGAAAACATAGGCCAAAATAAAGGGCAGCCAAGAGGTTCTAAGAAGAAATATCACCAAGAAGATTCCAAGGAGGGGAAGAAGAAGTGGAAAGGGGAAAAGATAAGAAGAAAAAAACCACTACACATCAATGAAAATATCCCAACAACCATTGCAATCATTGCAACAATGATGGCCACACCGAGGAAAAGTGTTGGAAAATACATCCAAAGTTGAACCCAAAGAACCACAAGAAGGACAAAAAGAAAAAGAACCTTCTAGACATAGATTCGAGCAAGTAGGTTGAAAGTAGCTCCGATGTGGATGAAAATATTATATGCACATCTATGTAGAAGGAGGTGAATTGGAATATCCTTCATCAACGAGAAGAGAAGGATATTACCAAGCTCTTCCACATCAAGATCCAAGTCAAGAAGACAAATATAGATGCTCTATTCAACTTTGGTTCACAGACTATTCTCATAGCAATGGATCTAGCCAACAAGCTTGGATTGGAGGTTCGCAATAATTCTATCCCCTATCCATTGGGTTGGGTAAATAAGGATCCATATATCAAGGTAATAAAGCGATGTAACATTAAATTTGATGTAAGTGTTGATTTTATAGATGAAGTAGAATTGGATGTAGTACCACTTGATGTATGTGGAGTAGAATTTGGAATCCCTTACATGTATATGAGGGATGTTATCTTCAAGTGAAGATCCAACCAGTATCGCCTCATCAAGGACGAGAAATCCTTCATCATCAACACATACAAAGGAAAATAAAAAATATCATTGGTAAATGCCAATCAAGATAAGAAATTGATAAATTCTAGTAAGAAATATGATTTACTTTTTCTAAGGGAAAATCAGTCTAGTAAAGATTCATGAAAATTAAAGACATCCCTAGAAGTGTGTACTAACTAGGAGAAGTAAAATGAATTAGAGGAGTTGCTAAAGGCATACAAGGGAGTGTTTGAGGAGCCTAAAGGGATACCACCTAAGAGAGAAGTGGAGCCCAAAATCCAATTATTGTCAAACTCCCCCTTACTGAATATTGGGTTGCATAGATAGTCCATTCTATAAGCAAACAAATTAAAGAAGCAATTGCAATAGTTATTGGAGCCAGGTGTGATTCAACCAAAGTAGGTCCTCACCTTGTGGGTCACCCACAATAATTGTACCCAAGAAGGATGGGACTTGGAGAATGTGTATCGATTACAGGGCATTGAAAAAGAATACACTAAAGAATCGATACCCTCTTCCCAATATCAATGATCTATTGGACCAACTACAACATGTTAAGTACTTCACTAAGTTGGATTTGAAATTAGGATATAACCAAGTACGATTCAAAGAATAAGATACATGGAAGACTACCTTCAAGACAAGGAAAGTTTTGTATGAGTGGTTGGTTATGCCATTCGGTTTATGCAACACACCAACTACAATTATGAGACTAACGAATGATGTTTTACACCCTTATATAGATTCATTATTTATTGTCTATGTGGATGATATATTGGTTTCCACTAGAGCGTTCATCACAACAAACCTACTAAAAATATTGAAATTTGCACTGCGAAGGTTAATTTCCTTTAGATCTCAAATTATTTAAATATTTTTTTTCTTCTTAAATGTTTGAAATCATTGAAATGGAAAAAATAAAAAACATAAATAAATACTCACACACGATCGACAAATAAACACAAGATATAACCCGAGGAAACCTAATATGAGAGAAAACCCATCTACAAGGTGAGGTTTCTCTGCTCTATTTTCTTCAAATGAAAGTACAAAGAAAGAAGCACTCTTTGTGGAGTTTCCTTTGACATTGTGGCATGTATGGATGCTACATCATCTCTCCTCGTCTGTTATGTTGTATAAATACCACTCCTAGGTTCTCTATCCTACTATGGAACAAATATAATGCTAAAGAATGAAACCCCTTCTCCTCCTACCGACCCAATATTTAAAATAAACTGATAGCCACCTAGGGTTATGGTTTTGACTTCATCAACCCTCAATTGTGATAAGGTTTTGGACCTTTTAAAGTCTTCTTGGAATTCCACTCATGGATAGCCCCACACTTCTTGAGTAATGGAGGTTGATGTGACATTCAATCATACCATGGTGGTAAACACGATCAATCAACTTGTGAGAGGCATAACTTCCGCATGCGAACTCTAATTGAGTCTTGGTGTGTATAACACTTTCACGGGATTCTAATTATTTTTTCACCAAAAACAGTCGTTTGATGCCTCAAAATGGCTCAAGAAGGTTTAAAAAAACAATTTTCCAAACTGGGAACTACTGTTAAAATGACTCTGCAAGTTGATTCCTCCACTTTTTTCCACTCTGAAAGCATCGAGATAGATGAGAAATAATATAATGATCCAATAACATAGTTACCAACTTAACAAAAATTGTGGCCTCAAAACAAGAACTCTAGCCCAAAAATCTCATATTTTGGGTCAAAAACACAAAAACCAACCCCTATTTCAAAATGCGGCACCATCAGTGGCACCCTTTTGTGGGGATCATTAAAATTGTGACTTGATTGAAATCGGGCTCTTGACGACCAATGTCATTGCGACAAATTGACCCCCAAATCAAATAGTGGTGCTTCTGGTAGCACTAATTTTATTTTTAATGTTAAAATTACGATTTAATTGAAACCACCCCATTGATGACTGATACTATAAAAAAATGGTAAAACCAACCCCTAAATTGAAAATTTAAAAAGTTATTTATTAATTATTTTTTATTTTTTAATTTACGTTAAAAAATAAGAAAAAAACTTCATTAAAAAATTAAAACAACATCGTTTAAAAAAAATCAAGCAACATTTGAAGAAAATGATTTTTTTTAAAAGCCCTTTAAAACTAATTTAAAAAAAAAAAAAAATTTAAAATATATAAAAACACCTAAAATGAAACCTAAAAATAAATTTAAAAAAACATAAAAATGAAAGTGACATATTCTTTCATTCAAAAATAAAAACAAATAAAAAACAAACAACAAAGGGTTTCCCCACCCAATCCACGGTGGATTGACTGTCATTTAATTTTATTTGTTTAAATTATGATTGTTTTTCATTTTTCCTTATTTTTAAATTCGTTTTTTATTTTTTTAATTTGTTTTTTAAGTTTGATTTTTTTTTTTTAAATATAGTTTTTTATTTTATTGCTTTAATATGATTTTTTTTTATTTTTTCTTTTTTAATTTGTATTTTTTAATAATTTGTGTTTCTTTAATAAAAAATTATATTCTAATTTAATTTTTATATAAAAGAATCTTAAAAACAAATTAGTTTATTTTAAAAAATGTATTTTTATTTATTTATTTATTTTGTTTTTAATTATTTTTAAGGTCTTAAAAATGATTTTTTTTAAGTATTTAATATATATATATATATATATATATATATAGTTGTGTAAAAAAATTTTAAAAACGTTTTTTTTTTTTAATTCTAAAGCTAGTTATTAATGGGTAAAAAAATTCAATTTCTTTTCCAGTGTTATTTTATTTTCTATATTTCCTTTTATCAATATATAGATTTTTTAAATTGTGTTGTGCAATTTTTTTAAAACTTTGTTGTTTTTTCATTTTTTTAGTTTACAATTTTTTTCATTTTTT
>JASDQU010309911.1:30115-41276 GCA_032191745.1 Picea mariana | reverse complement strand
AGTAGATCTTCTACCGCATCAGGAATATATCAATCAAAGAAAAATTTTAATCCTTAAAATCAACAATTACATTCAGACAAGATGAAGAATAGAACCAAGAACATAGAAGAAAAATATGATGAAACATCTCATATGAGTCTTCAATAACAATACAATTTACAGCTACATGCCCCTCTGGCTTACAAACTGAAATATACAATCATAAACATTTCTCAAAACTTCCTCTGGTCTTTGGGCCGAACCCCCCCTGTATCATATCATTCATCTCATGTATTTATAATCAAAACAATAGACATGTCTTACTTCTTGGGAACCTCTTCTCCAGTGCCATGTTTTCTTCTCTTGTCTGTCTTGTTCCTTCTATCAGAAGGAAACTCTGGTCAACATGGGCCTGCAGGAAAAACTGCCCTCTATGATACTTCGGGCTGACAACTTTTGTCTCATCGGCCATACCCTCCATGCTTCCATTAAGGGGATAGTTGATGTTTCAACCACCAGTCCTTATTTCATTAACTGATTTCTCCTTGGGATTAGAATGAGGCCTAATGCCTAGGTTGTTTCCATGTGCTGCTCTCGGATTGGGCCCTATATAAGCACGTGATTGCGGAAGTTTCCAAGGGAATTTTGGATGCACACCGCTCCGACCCCCGTAATCCATCACCAACTACCATGTACCTCTTTATCCATACCATGGTTTCGATTGTAGGACCGCTCCAGGATGTGTTCAAGCATTTTTTGTCCCTGTAATGAAGTGTGGCCGTCGATATTGTTGCAATCCACGATTTGGGAAAGCCCCTCTTTTTCTTCCATGCAACGCTCTTGGATGGACCATATATCAACATGTGATTGTTGTTTCCTGCGCATGAAATCAGGTCTTCGAAATCCGCTGTGTGACTTCAGGCCAAAAATCACGAGGTAAACTCCTTCTTTAGCTAGATCTGACTATCCGAGCACGAGATATATAGAGTCATAGCTCTGAGCTCTATTCTTTATCCCCTCAAATGGAGGAATTGGGATTTCTGAGTTTACTAGAGAGCCAAAAAAAATAAATTTGAAGTTTTAGCTTCTCATGTGACTGGGGACTGAAAACTAGGTGCTCCGGGTCTTCGGGATTTGGGTGTTTAGACGCTGAAGGTCTCATTTTCTCAAAATATCCGAATGGTCGAATAAAATAATTATTTCAAATATCTACGATACTCATTGATTTGAGAATGGCGGTCCATAATTACTTCGAGACTTCGAGCTTTCCGGTGATACTGCTGCAAATATCAACGGTTCTTGTTTATTTGAGATCAATGATCCACAATTACTTCAAGAGTTCGGGCTTTGGGGATTTTCAATGCATAGTTATTACAATCCTCCGGAGTGTCATATCTCAGAAGTGAGACATATGCCTCCACGTTTCCTCTTGTTTTGGATGACCGAGATTCACTTCGGGAGTTCGAGCTTTGAGAGTTTTCTTCTTCTTGCTCTCGCAATCCTTCGAAGTGTTGTATTTCCAAAGTGTTAGATATTCCTGCACGTGGCCTCTTGATTTGGACAATCGATATTTACTTCAGAACTTCGGGTAATTCTTTCTCTAGTGCTTCACTCCGCAAACCTTCCAAAGTGCTAAGTCTTCGAAGTGAGAGATCTGGTGCTGCGTGTCCTTATTGATGGATGTTCTAGATGAACTCCAGGCCTCAGGCCTTCGAGACTCCTTTACTCACTCAACTTCTGATTGCTTCCTCTGGAGTACGATATCTCCTAAAATGTGTCCTTTGCTTGAATATCAATGACCATGAGTGATTTCAGAGACTCAACTCGCTCACTCTTTAATTTCCTTCCCGATCTCAATAAAGCAAAGATGCTAGTTCATAGTGGGATTGATATGCATCGTTGATATGTTGATCTAGAAAGATTAATGATCTTGAGCGATTGCGGGCTCACAACTTGCAGAAACTTTAATTTTCTTCCCGATCCTTGTAATGCCTCCCCACAGTCGATCTCTCTCCAATGAGATCATATGGTCGTGACTTAATCTTTGCTTGATCTGACGAATGATCTTGCTCTCACTTAGATCTTATGGCTAAAAATTGAACCCATTTGTTTTCTTATATTTCAAGCCCAAAATGGAATGCTTTGAATGCTGCATTTTGCTCAGAGTTTTTCCTTGTGCATACAACATATTTGATCGACCTGCCTTTATCAACCAGAAGAGGAAAAAATTATAGGAAGGAAAGAATAAAAGAGAGAGACATGGCAGAGGTGTAGACCTAGGTCTTAACAATAACCACATATGACCCATGACAACTTCATGTGATAAAATTGGCTCCACTGGGGATGGGATACTCCTTGTGAGATGTCAAGAACAAGTAGCTCCAATGGCTTATCCTAGGGATATGGAGTCACTTATTCAAATACTAAAAGCAAACTGAAAACTGAAAATATTACACACGTTCTTATTTATATACAAGAACCTACTCTAACTGACCTTTACAATGCTCAGGTGACAAAAACATTCCACCATAGCCACCCAAACTGTTTGGTAACATAATTCTTCTTTTCACTGCAAATGATCCATAAAAGGTAAGGGAAGTATGACAATAGAATGAAAACATGTTTTGGAGCACTGGAAATACCTCCAAATGATGATAAGATGATTAATTTTGTAGGCTCCAATGCTTCTGAAAAGTTCAACTCCATATATAACCCCATAGGGTCATAAAATTTATAATAAGGCATGCTAATACCTCCTTTATTTCATCATTGCTCACCTATTGTTTGATGTTTTCAACATGTACAGGTGGATAAAGTATTGATGTAGGGTTGCTAATCCCAGGTGACATATTCTCATTTATAAGTGATGGACATGAGATAAGCTGCACATTTAGCTCTTTCTTTTCTCCTTCATGGATCTCCTAAGGATTAGATTAATAATTATCATATGCAGGAACCATGCTACAAGGTTCCAAAAAAGCCATGAAAAAACTCTGCTCTTCATCATCTTCACTGAGATATTCATCAAAAATTGGCTACTCTTGATCAGTATCTGAAACAACTTCTTCATCATAAGAAGGGATGCTAAAGAAATCTGTTTCAACAATAGAAATATCCTCTGCACTTTCTTCATAAGAGAAACAAAAAAATCTGCCTTCAATTCTGAAAAACTAGGAAAAAATAGAGAGGAATCTTCCCTAGTTTTTTTAACTAACTTATCATCTATCTTAGCTTCATAGTTAGGATAAATATCTACTGCAGCATACACTTGCTCTTAGACATCATAATATTCAAAAGAGACACGTTGATCTTCATGCCAAATGCTTTCTTCCATAATAAATGTTTCATCACAAATCTGGTTTTCGTGACTAGCAGAATCTTTATGAAGCAAAGAAAACTCATCACAATAGTTTTCATAAAGATACTCAGCTGGAAAATACTCTTTACAAAACGAATTGAAAGATGCATGAAAACCTTTCAGATAGATGATGCTTGCAATGGGAAGAGATCGACACCAATCACGAGAAATCCCCTCTAATGAATACCTGAAAAGATTAATCTGAACATCTTCATGCACAATATGAATTCGATGAATAAAATCATGAAACTCCATCAAATGTTCAGCTGGTGCCTCCCACTCTTCTCCTCGAATTTAGGAAGGCTACTTTCCCATTCATTTCTACTAGGTTCTGGATTAGGGAAACCAATTATCTTTGAAAAATCACAGAAATCATACCTCTGAGCTAAAATCTTGTCCATTTCAAAGCAGTGGAGTTGCCAATAGGTTTCCGAACAATGGAGTCACCATGGTGAAATATGAGCAGTCAGAATGACGTGTCCTACTTTAGTTCACCACCTAAAACTAGATCTCTTCATTGTCGTTCTCCCAGGGAATATATATTCACTTTCATCCCCGACAATGACACCATTTATGTTAGCACTGAGAATCACCCTCACACTGCAAGAGGATAATCCCAATACCCATCAAAATGTAAAAGGATTAAAATGGTTTGAGTGGGTGGATCAGAAACACTCTAAAGAAAGGAAAATATGACAGATATCACTGCATATCAGTGATGGACCATTGGGCTATGGATTCATAAAAAGTCTGCTCATTGAAGGCATTTAAGATCCCTATCAGAAAAAATATTTGTATAATGATGAAGAGAAGAATAAGAGAATAACATATAGACGAATATTCTCTAAGCAGAGATCCTCCCTGCGAAGAGAATTTAGATGTGTTTGAACAATAAACAATGATAGATAAGCAAGCTTACAACAAATCCTCTACTGCATCAGGAATATATCAATAAAAGGAAAATTTTAATCCTTAAAATCAACAATTACATTCAAACAAGATGAAGAATAGAACAAAGAACATAGAAGACAAATATGATGAAACAAATCATATGAGTCTTCAATAAAAATACAATTTACAGCTACATGCCCCTCTGGCTTACAAACTGAAATATACATTCATAAACATTTCTCAAAACTTCCTCCGGTCTTGGGCTGAACCCCCACTGTATCATATCATTCATCTCATGTATTTATAATCAAAACAATAGAGATGTCTTTCTTCTTGGGCGCCTCTTCTCCAATGCTATGTTTTTTTCTCTTGTCTGTCATGTTCCTTCTGTCAGAAGGAAACTCTGGTCAACATGCGCCTGCGGGAAAAACTTTCCTCTGTGGTACTTCAGGCTGAAAACTTCTGTCTCATCGGCCAAACACTCCATGCTTCCATTAAGGGGGTAGTCGATGTTTCAACCACCGATCCTTCTTTCATTAACTGATTTCTCCTTGGGATCAGGACGAGGCCTAACGCTTAGGTTGTTTCCACTCACTTCTCTCGAATTGGGACCTATATAAGCACATGATTGCAGAAGTTTCCAAGGGTGGTTTGGATGCACACCACTCCGACCCTTGAAATCCACCACCAACTGCCATGTACCTCTTTATCCATACCATGGTTTCGATTGTAGGACCGCTCTAGGATGTTAACATTCGAGCACTTTTTGTCCCCGCAATGAAGTGTGGCCGTTGATCTTGTCACAATACACGATTTGGGAAAGCCCCTCTTTTTCTTCCATGCACCGCTCTTGGATGGACCGTATATCAGCACGTGATTGTTGTTTCCTGTGCATAAAACTAGGTCTGTGAAATCCTCTGTGTGACTTCGGGATGAAAATCACGAGGTAGACTCTTTCTTTAGATGGATATGACTATCCGAGCACGAGATCTACGAATTCAGAGCTATGAGCTCTATTCTTTAGTGACGTTAGCCCCTCAAATGGTGAAATTCAGATTTCTGAGTGTACTCGAGAGCCAAAAAAAACAAATTTGAAGTTTTAGCTTCTCATATGACTAGGGGCTGAAAATTAGGCACTCTGGGTCTTCAGGATTTGGGCATTTAGATGCTGAAGGTATCCATTTATCCGAATAATCGAATGGCTAAATAAAATAATTATTTCAAAGATCTACGTTTCTCGTTGAATTGAGAACGACGGTCCACAATTTCTTCAGGACTTCGGGCCTTCTGGTGATACTGCTGCAAAGATCAACGGTTCTTGTTGATTTGAGATCAATGGTCCACAATTACTTCGAGAGTTCGGGCTTCGTGCCTTTTCAATGCATAGTTCTTACAATCCTCCGGAGTGCCATATCTCTGAAGTGAGAGATCTACCTCCACGTGTCCTCTTTTTTTGAACGACCGAGATTCACTTCGAGAGTTCGGGCTTCGGGATTTTTCTTCTGCTTTCTCGCGCAATCCTATAAAGTGTCGTATTTCCGAAGTGTTAGATCTTCCTACACGTAGCCTCTTGATTTGGACGGCCGATATTTACTTCAGAACTTAGGGTAATTCTTTCTCTAGTGCTTCGATCCGCAAACCTTCCAGAGTGATAAGTCTCTAAAGTGAGAGATCTGGCGTCACATGTCCTCGTTGATGGATGGTCCAGATGAACTCCAGGCCTTAGGCATTCAGGAGTCCTTTACTCACTTAGCTTATGATTTCTTCCTCATGGAGTTTGAGATCACCTGAAACGTATCCCTTTCTTGAAGATCAATGACCACGAGTGATTGCGGAGACTCAACTTGGTCACTCTTTAATTTCCTTCTCGATCTTCACAAAGCAAAGATGCTTGTTCGTAGCGGGATCGATATGCATCATTGATCTATTGATCTATCAAGATCAACGATCCTAAGTGATTGCGGGCTCACAACTTGCAGAAACTTTAGTTTGCTTCTTGGTCCCCGCAATGCCTCCCCACCGTTGATCTCTCTCCAATGAGATCGGGCGATCGTGACTTAGTCTTTCCTTGATCTGACGAATGATCTTTCTCTCGCTCATATCTTACGGCTGAAAATTGAACCTGTTTGTTTGCTTGTATTTCAAGCCCAAAATGGACTACTCTGAATGTTGCATTTTGCTCATGGTTTTTCCCTACACATACAACATACTTGACCGACTTGCCTTTATCAACTAGAAGAGGAAAAACTTATAGGAAGGAAAGCATAAAAGAGAGAGACATGGAAGAGGTGTAGACTTAGGTATTAACAATAGACGCATATGACCCATGTCAACTTCATGTGATAACACCTTGCTTACAAATATTTCCTATCAATCTTTGATTTGGGTGGTCTTTGGATGTTTTCCCATGTTTCTTGGGAAGGAATATTGGGATAAAACCATCATTCACCCTTGGGGATGGATCATTCTTACACTCTTCCATTCTAATTGGGAGAATTCCTCTCCCATGAGAGTTCTCCATTCTCCCATTCAAATATTCTTCCTCTTCTAGTGCATGGAGAAAATTGTGTGAAACAATGATTGTTATGCCTACAATTGGTGAGAGAAATCCATGGGATTATGGATAGTAAGAGCCTATGGAATTGAGGGACTTTTTGTTGAGAATTTGTACAGGAAATGGGATGATTTTGAGTGAAAATACATGGTTGGAATGTCCACAATAGCTTAAGAAAATACCACAAAACTGCAACCTTTTGTTGATGTTTTAGCATTAGGCAGACATTCTCCTAGATTAGTCATGCTGATTTGACCAAGGGAGGATGATACATTCACTCACAAGGCCATGCTAATTTAGCTAGTGGTGAATCACCCAAGATGTTGATGTTTCTCTATTTAGCAACATCGAGTAGACATTCTCCTGGATTGGTCATGCTTATTTGACCAAGGAAATGACTCATTCACTCACAGAGCTTTGCCAATGGTGAATGGCCCATGCATAGTATTCCTCCTGGAAAGGAGTGGATAGACTCGAGGTGTTCTCACATTGCCTACTCTAGGATGGAGTGATACAAATTAATTAGATGTGCACGTGAGGAAATAACTTAAACATAAATATAATATATAAATAATTGTAATACCCCTATTTCCCCCAGCATGTAATTAATTGTTAATTATGATTACCATGCTAAGGCATGTGAAAAATGTAAATGTATTATTGTTTGAATTTCCAATAACTAACTGTGGGGGTGAAGCCTTGAATTAATGGCCATGATATCACTAGAGGAAAGAAATGAAAAAACTATAGAGAGGGTCATTATGTCAAATGACCCCAAATCTCCCTTTGATGAGGATAATAAACCTCCTCCGATTCCCAAGGATAGGAATCGGTTAATGAATAAAGGACCGGTGGTTGAACTATCAACCACCTCCCATGAATGAAAGCATGGTCTGACTGAAAAATGTCATCCCGAAGTACCACAGGGTTTGGAAGACCAGGCTGACCTGAGTTTCCTTCTAGTAGAAGGAACAAGACAAGAAAGGAAAACTCCCCAAGGAGGGGTGTGTGTGCAATACAAGTAGATATATACAAAGAAGAGAACACGAGAGATAGGAGAGCGAGAGAAGAGGAACTGAAAGTGGTTATGGTTACTTGAGAATTTATAGGAGAACATGACTTGAACAAGAGACTATGAGCTTGATGCTGAGGAAGCATCTGATAAACCTTGCAGAGGCGGTGACAAAGAGATAGAACATATGAGAGAGCTGTCGAAAATTCCCTAGTGATATCATGACTTGGCATGGGGGTGGCCAGAACACTAAAAGTGAATGCCTCCAAGCCTATGGTTGGGTGGAAAGGTGAGCACCCATAGTCAGTCTGTTGGATGCAACTCTAAATAGATAAGTATTCTTATACCCTCTGAAGTTGAATTGTGATTGTAAAATAAGGACGAATACCCTGTGAATATTGCATGGATGTGCATGCTTGTTTGATAATTTGACTGTTTTCTTGAGTTATCCTGGTTGTGTATTTGAGCAATTAAGGATCTGTATGGTCAAATATGACTGTGTACGTAAGTACTTGAGCCCCCTACAATGGCTCAAATTAAAGGAAAATGAGTTGTGATTTTATTATCCATAGGCCCAATTTCACAGGTGCATATTTACACTTCCAGTCATTTGGGTCTCTTGAGAAAGGGGTCTATTAAGATCAGGAGAGGTAGTGTGAAGGTGTGTAGAACCTTGGAAATATGTGCATGAATTATAAATTTCAAGTTCTAAATCCCCGGAAGAAGTGCAAGGAGTATTCTCATACCTCATTTGAAATTTTTGCAAGCCAAGGCGGTATAACACTTGTAGAATGCAACCAAGGGTCGCACCCTTCAGACCTTTCACCTGCATGACCAAGGGCTCGTGCCCATGACCTTAACCAAATATTGGCTAAGATTTGAACCTACAACTCAAGATTCAGTAGAGGGTCCCTATGACCAAGGTCTGAGAACCCTATGCTAGCCAAGAGGAGAAAGCCTTTCTGGCTTCGGAACTTTAGGAGTTTGAAGCTCCAAGGTGTTGTGACCTTAACCAAATATTGGCCAACAAATATGACTGTAGCCTTTGGGGATTTACAAAGCTCCATACAAACAAGGCCTAGGAACCCTGGGTTAAGTTCAGAGGGAACGCTAGGCACTTCGGAGAAGTCCTACTCTGGGAGATGAGGAGTATGGAGTGGGTAAAATCCTCAAACGCCGAATCTATGAAGTAACGGGAACCATGGATATATGGATCATCGTGGATAAATATCAACCGTGATATTTGAAATAAGTGAGAAGATTGTACGTCGGGGGCTGACGTGGCTCACTGATGTCATATCGGGTGATGTGGATGCAAAACTAAGGTGCCACATGTCACCAAGATATGGCCTATTTAAAAACCCCTTATGCCTATTAGAACATGGCACCTATCACCCCCTAATGAGGACACATTTCATCTTTGGCCCTCACTGTGTGTCATCTTCTGGTTCGTGCCCTCCTGGCCAACGTGGCTGGTGATGTGTCCGAGACTCCGGGAGTCTGGATAAATTTGGGAGTTCGGAAGATTTGAACATAGTATGGTAAATGAATGTTCAACATTGATCATCGATCACTGAATGAAGAATGTTCAACGATGATTGTTGATTGTTGAAGTGCCGAAAATGTAGGACATTGATCATCGATCATTGAACGTCGAACGTTTAACGACAATCATCGATTTTCGAAACGCCAAAAAGGTGAAGTTACGAAGCGATAGGGGCCGTAGATCCAAGGACCCTTTAGGATATCCTTTGACCGTTGAATCTAGACTGTATTCGACACTTCAATGAAGTCCCACTCCAGGAGGCAAGGAGTGTGGAGTGGGTAAACTCGCCGAACGCCGATATCATATGCACATTTTGATTCAGATTATGGTTTGGGTTTCCTATGGCCTACCACTTCACAACTAGTTGGGGATGTTATTCTATTGAGTGATCCAGTGCTCTGCAATATGTGCACGTCATGCATGGATTCTGACAATCACAGGCCAAGTTTCTAGGTTTATTAGAGTTATAAAAGATAATCAGTCCTCGTCCTCCTTTACCAAAAGTCTCTGTACCTCAGCCTCTACCAAATTTTCCTCTGTTCCCTTGATTGAAACCTCTCTGATTGTTATACTGTGCACCATCCCCCTCTTCAGTGACATTCTCTTCTTTGATCCTATACATATCTGATGTGCACTCCTCTCATAGGTTGAATGTGCGACAATCCTTCTCTTCGTGCCCTACCGACTTGCAAAAGTTGAAAAAAATGTTCTTTGGTGTAATCTGATACTTCTGTAGAAATGGGCACTTAGTGGGGTGATGGCTCCATTTCTTGCATATCTCGCAGTATCCCCTCATGGTAGTGGATTCAATGCTCCGACTTACAAATATTGCATGAATGATGGGAATTCGTCCTTGTGATGGACCTCTATCCTGCACTTGGTACACCAAACTTGTTCTCATTTCTCCTTTCCTTTGGTAAGCTTGACCAACTAAATTTTCAATGCAACCAACTGCATATGAACTTGTACCATTCCTCCAATATCTCCTACTAGAGATGCCTATAGTTTCATTGCAATTTCCAGAGCAATGGGCTATGATGTAACCTTCTATTGAATTAGGGGCTTACAAATGTGTGGTAGAAGTTATGCAATAAACCACTCTTGATGTTTTTGATCTGGAATTTGGAAAGTCAATCTACCCATCACATCCTTAAATCATTAATCGAAATCCCATACAGACTTGGTTTGTATCTGTTTGATCTCTTTCAGTTCAGTGATGTACTGCGACTCTAACTTTCGATTTTTGAACTCCTTTAGTAGCAATTTATTTATCTCTGCGAAAGTCCTATCTTGTCCTGTAGGCGTAATACTCTATAACTTCATATACCATACTAGCGCACAAACTCTAAATGTTGTTGCCAACTACACAATCATCACAGTCTCATCCTGTATGTTCTTAGTAGAACAAACTGTTTCAAAGAAAAACAAGTTTTGTTCCAGATCCTCTGACCCCACTTCCTTGAATTCATGAAGTCTAAGAGTATTATATACTCCTTCCATGTTGGTTTGTGTAGTCCCTCCTCTTGGTGATGTTGGTGGACTCTGATTCTGATTTTGACTCTGTGCACTACTCCCACTATTTTGATTGATACCAATCTGTCCTCCATGGATAACTATGATGGATTTTGATAATTCTTCAAATGTTATCTCTGATTGAGGTGACACACACGGGGTCATGGATTCAACACAGGATCATGTCTGAGTAGGACTTACCAGGTCTTCTATTACTGGACTGGACTGGAACTTCTCTTCTTCTCCTCCTATATATGGTATCTCCATGATTCAGAATAATGCGTAAGGTTCTCTTTCCTCTGGCTCACT
>JASDQU010309910.1:38534-53035 GCA_032191745.1 Picea mariana | reverse complement strand
GTCAGTTCTGATGTTCAAATTGAATATGAAGAGTTCGTTTGAAATCCAAAAGTATCTTATCCACATAGAATTTATTCATAGGAACCTGCTGAAAATGTCGTTGAATAAACATAGAAGGGAAAAGCTAAAGTTGATCCCAATCTAGAGGTTTCTTTCTAGAAAGATAAATATTATTCAGTGGTTCTAGTGCTACAAGAAAAAATAATTGATTTGGAATTAGAAAACCAATTAATTAGGGAATAAAACAAATCATTGGTCGATAACCAAAGAAGACAATATTTGGGTTCCAAGAAGGAAAACAGAGAGAAGCAATTAACATCAACTCACCAGGGGTTAACATTTTTCGTTAATTGAAAATTTAATACTTTAACTAATAATTCTCAATGGTTAAAATGATTTCTTTTTATTGGTATGAGTTTAACGTTTTTTTTTGTTTAATTGATTTGTTTTGTTTAATTTTCATTAATAAATGAGTAGCTACAAAATTTCAAATTCTATAGCAACTCTAATTTTGTTTTTATGTTTTATTATTTTTTGTCTTTTCATTGTTTTTTTGTTTTACAGGTGTAAAAGGAATGACCTGGAGGAACACAAGAAAATGGAATAATTATTTGATGAATTAGTTGTTTTGATCTCCTTCAATATAAAACAAATAAGGAAAGATAATAAATAGGGGTTCATTTTTTGAGAGAAGAATGAAACATATGCACTACTAAAGAAGTCTCATTTTTTGAAACACTATACTAAATCTTTTGTTACTTTGAATATTAATACAAGCAATCGTTATTCAACACTCTTACTGGTATCTGAGTGTTCATTTTTTAAATCGAAGTCTTATCTAGAGTATGTGTTGATGGAACCACAATTGATTTAGTTGATTATTGTTAATTAATTAGATAGATTTCATCTTTTATTTGACACATTATCAATCCTTATTTTGTATATGAATTATTGTTTTGATTATAAGTTTGTGCTAATTATTTAAATAGATTTATTAATGCATACTTAGTGGATATATTCAGACATGTGTTTTGAAGATATATCTTTAGAATACTGTTGATATTACTCAAATTCATATAATATCTGACTTTATGCTCGGGAATTACATTAGAATCAGTTTTATTTGCTAGATTAATACACTTAATTTTCATTTTCATATACTTTTTATTCTTGAAAAGAGAAAACAAAATATCCTTTCATAGGAGTAACTTTGATGATAATTAGAATTAGTCTTTTTTTGTAGATAGTTTTGAACCTGTATATATTTATATTTTAGTTTGATATTTAATAAAGGATTGAATTTCTACAATTATTTAGAAAGTGTATATATTTCTCTTAGATTTAATTTTATTTTGTAGATTAGGATAGTTATAGGTAACTGGACCTAAACCAGTCGGAGTTTCCATTTACAATGGATAAGGATCTAATTGGGATCTTGACCAGGTGAAATCCTGAATGTCGAACATGGTCATATTTGACTATCAACATTTTGGTGCTAGAAGGAGGGAATTCTGATAATGAATGGATGAAACGACCAACAAAACCAAAGACCATTTAAGTATATCAAATCCACCCACAATATATTTTGTTGTTGCACAATTAGAATCTCCAATTCGAAGAATTGTAAGTGATATTTCTTCCAGTTTTCTTAGTTCACCAGAATTTCAACAAATAAGACATGGAATAAAACATATTAGAAATTAAAGAGAAGCTTCCGAAGGATATTTTGATTCTATATATTTTATTATACAAGAATTAGGTTTTCTTACAAGAGTGTAGAGACATAGGTTAGGTATCAAACCTATTCATTTTCAAGTACCCATTCATATTAGAAAAACCATTGTTAAAACCATTGGAAATAATACTTCTTTTACTTCCCCTTCACATACACCTTTAAATATGTCTCCTAATCTGTTTCCTCCTCCATCTCCTCCTTGTAAACCAAATAATATGGCTAGAGTATCGAGAATGCCATGGCGAACTATTGGGGCAGTTAATATTCTTGGAAATCAACATGACTTACCCAAAAATCTAGATAAATGGTTACCAAAATTTAATCCATAATCAAAAGAGACCCCTGATGATCATATCAATAAATTTGTGTTAATGTTAATCTGAGAGGCTTTGAACATGGGGATGTTGTATGAAATTTTTTTATATATACTTTTGAAGGAGAAGCCTCTACTTGCTATTTCTCATTACAGGCCAATTCTATCATGAATTGGGATACATTTGAGGATTTATTCATTAAAAAATTTGGAGATGATAAGTCTTCATCTATTTTATTAGTACAATTATCGAAAATTTAAATGGATCCTAAAGATAAAATCAAATATTTCAATCAAATATTCCTTAAACTTCTTAATAAAATCTCTGAGACATACAAACCTGGTTTAGACATTCAGATTGAATTTTAGTCCTCCACTTTACCAGTGTATATTTATAATTTTATTAAACGTGCAAGAAAAAATAATTTGACTAAAGCAATGCAGGAAGCTTTAGATGTAGAAAATCAAATATATAGTATTGCAAGTAAATATCCAATTGAATATGAAAGATCTTCTCAAATAACCAAGAAAGTAATTATTAAAGAAGAAAAGAAAGATAAAGACTCTTTTGATATGGACAGTTTACAGAAAGTCATGAAAACATTAGCAAATGAGATAGTTGATGTTAAAGAAAAACTAGTTGAAGTATCAATTAAACCATTTGGGCCTTTCTTCAACAAGAATCCACAGATTTCGCTTGGTGGAAAAACTTTAGGAGTTAATTATAATGAAGAAGAAAGAGAGGATAATGAGGAAGTTAAAGATACTAATTTTTTTTGGGATATTAATAGAATTTTTTATGAAGATGCAACCAAGGAATCTCTTGTTGCTCAAACTAGAAGTAAAAGTTCATCTTCGACTTCTGAATATGATCCACCAGTAAATAATTCAAATACAAGCCTGTAGAAAACAAGTCATCTTCAAAAAGTCTTGGTTTTGTTGAGAAAATTGATTATGATATTATAGAAGATATGAAAAAGACCAGAGAAAACATTTCCCTTTATGAACTAAGTAAACTAAAATCTCAAAGGAATAGTTTATTAAGGGCCTTAGTAGTTTCTGATAAGACAAATTCATCATCTACTACAACAACAAATAAAGAAAAAGTTTCACAATTCAAACTCTATCTTTTGAGGTAGATATTGGTTCAATTATCATAGGTGATGGATCAAGGTCACATACTCCTCCGTTTTTCTTCACTTTCAAAAATTTCAATAAAAATTTGCATAATTGTTTAGCTAATTCTGGTGCATCCTCAAATATATTTCCTTATTCAGTTTGTCTTCAAATCAATGCACACCCACAAAGATCAACTATTCAAATTGTATAATTAGACAAAACACGGGTAAAATTTTTGGGAGAATTGAAGGATGTACTGATTAGATTATCATCTAATTCTAAAGTTTTTCAAATAATAGATATTATCGTTGTTGATATTTTGGATGCTTACAGATTAATTTTAGGCCAAGATTGGTCTAAAAAACTTCATGGATATTTCTCAATTGATTTCTCTCACCTTTGTCTTCTGTATAATGGGGAACCTAATCAAATTTGTGTTAATAGGGAAAAACATATGAAGTTGTTAGAAAAATAGAATCGTGGAGTAATAAAATAAAACAAATGTAGAAATAAAACATAGAAGATACACAATACAATAGAGACACATATATACATGGTTCACCTAGTGTGGGCTATGTTCATTAGAGAAATTTCCAGGTCATTCCTTTATTATTATCCAACAAATGAATGGATACAACCTACAACACACATGTTGTAACTTCCTCATCTTTCTCTCACAATCTCCTCTCTCAGAATACAATACTCACAATGATACATAGACACAATACATTTCCCTCATAAAAGAGGGTTTCCTTCTAGGGAAAAAAACCATAACATAAATTCTACAATCATATCTGTGACCTTATAATGAACAATCCATATTTACTATGAAATTACTATATACATTTATAAGGCAATTTTTCCTTCAGGGGCTTCACCCTCGAACCCTGCAGAAGGGGAAAGACCCCCCTGCACTACCCCATGTAGAGGAGTGTACATTATTTTTGGGTGTAAAGTCTTCATGGGGTATAAATGTGGATGGAAACAAAATCTATGAATCAAGAAGATAATAAGTCTCCACAACAAACAATCTCCCACTTGGAGACTGATCTCAACAACTCCACCACTGCTGTATATGCTAGACTATGATCCTTATGGGACCTGGAAAATTTATCATCTTCACCTTCATGCTTGAAGACCAACTAAACTGAGTAGGAACTCAATTTATCCCTAGTTACTCCATTTGTTAACATGTCTGCAGGATTCTAGCTAGTGAGTATCCTTTCCAACTTCAAATATCCATCTTCCAAAATAGATCGTATGAAATGGTATGAGTTGTATATTCTTAGTATTTGAATGGAAGGTTGAGTTATTTACAAGATGAATGTCACTCTCACTGTCACAGTACAACCTACTATTCTCCTACTTCTTTGCCAATTCCTCCATAAACCTCTATAACCAAATCATTTCTTTACTAGCCTCTGTAGCAACAACATACTCTCCTTCTATTGTTGAAAGTGAAACAACCATTTGCAGTTTCAAAATCCAACTTACTGTTGTTCCACCTATAGTAAAAACCTACCATGTGGTGCTCCTCTTACTATCTTTATCACTTTCCATATCTGAATCAACATATCCCTGTAGAACAATGTCTAAACCTCCAAAACATAATGCATGAGTAGCAGTACCTCTCAAATACCCTAGAATCCACTTTACTACCTTCCAATGTTCTTTACTTGGTTTTTTATATACCTACTCACAACTCCCACTGCATGTGCAAAATATGGTCTTGTGCAAACCATAACATAAATCAAGCTGCCAATTGTTGATGAATAAGGGACCCTGAACATGTATTTTATCTCCTCATGTATCTTGGGACACAATTACTTAGTTAATTTGAAATAGATGTCCAAATTTGTACTAACTATTTTTTCATTATGCATTCTAAACCTCTCTAACACCTTCTCTATGTACTCACCCCGAGACAATGCCAATTTGTGATTTTTCCTATCTCTTTTTATTCTCATACCAAGAATTTGTTTTGCAACACCCAAATCCTTCATCGCAAATGAATTAGATAATTTAGTCTTGAGACCATTTATATCCTACATATTATACCCTGCAACAAGCATGTCATCTACATACAATAACAAGATAATATAACTTTCATTTTCTGTCTTTCTAAAATAAACACAGTGATTAGAATGACATCTAATATAACCTTGTTCTGTCATAAACTTGTCAAACTTCAAATACCACTGACTTGAAGATTTATTTAGTACATACAATCTCTTCTTCAACCTGCATACCAAATTTTACTTCCCTTTGACCTCATACCCCTGTGGTTGTTGGATATAAATCTCTTCATCCAAATCCCCTTGGAGAAATGTTTTTTTTGCATCTAAGTGTTCAATATGAAAATATTCTACTGCCACAAGACTTAAAATAGTCCTAATTGAAGTAATTTTAATGACAGGAGAAAATATTTCATCAAAATATATACCTTTCTTTTGTGCAAACCCCTTTACAACAAGTCTAGCCTTGTACCGTTTTTTTCCTCCATATTCTTCCTTCAACTTGTAAACCCATTTATTATGCAATGCTCTTTTTCCTCTAGGAAAATTAACCAAGTCCCAAGTCTGGTTATTTACCAGGAAATCCATTTCCTCTTTTATACCTTGCTCCCACTTCTTTTTGGTGTCTACCTGCATTTCCTCTTCATAAAATTTTGGTTCACCAGAATCAATCAACATTAAATAATACAATGAAGGAGAGTGTCATTAAGGGGGTCTACTTAACCTGGTAGATATTCTAACAATTGTTGCAAGATTTTGAGGTACCTGTTTCTCCTGTTGTTGCACATTTATATTTTCTGGTACCTTTGGAATTTATTTTTCATTGATATCATCAAGCACTATGTATTCTGGTTTTTCTTTTCCTTGTTTCTTTCCTTGCAACTGATATTTGTACATGACCTTCTCATTGAATATAACATCTATAATCCTAATGATTTTATGATTTTCATAATCCCATAAGTGATAACCAAAATCATTAACACTGTATCCAATAAAGGTACACTTCTTGGATTTTGCCTCAAGCTTTCTTCTATTTTCTTTATCAATATGGAAAAATGCTTCACAACCAAAAGTCTTCAAAAAATAATTGTTTACCTTTTAACCTGTACATGCCTCCTATGGAATTCTACCATCCAAATATCTTGAAGGTCCTATGTTTATTAAGTAAAAAATAATATCTACAACATCTTCCCAGAACTATAAGGGACAACTATCATGTAATTTCATATGCCTTGCACACTCCATGATTGTCCTGTTCATCCTTTCTGACACACCATTTTCTTGTGGTGTTCCTGGAAGTATATTCTCTCTATGAATCCCATGGTATGAACAATAATCATCAAAATCCTTACTGCAATATTCACCTCCATTATCTAATTCGAGACACTTGAACCTTTTTCCCATCTCATTCTCAACCAAATCTTTCCATTTCTTAAAAGTATCAAAAACATCATATTTTTGTCAAATGCAATAAACCCAAGTTTTTCTAGTTGCATCATCAATAAAAGTAACATAATAAAGAGAGTCACCAAGATATGATACTTGAGTATGCACAAGATCTAACCTTTCACTCTTCTTTTCTTTTTGGACTCTGAGAAATGTGACTCTCTTTTGTTTTCCATAATCAAAATGCTCACATAAATCCAAATTAATTTGTTGAAGATCTGACAACATATTTCTTTTGTGAAGTATCTGCAACCCCTTCTCACTCATGTGTTCAAGCATGTGATTCCACAATGTTGTATCCACTCCTATAAAAGCTAAAGATATAGAAGAGTCAGTATTACTAGTACATAAATACAATGTACCTACCTTCTCTCCTTTTTCTATCACCAATGATCCTTTGGTGACCTTCCACACCTTATTTGTAAATATGGATATACAACCTTCACTTTCCAACGTCCCTGTTGAAATTATATTTTTTCCTAGATATGGAACATGTCTTACCTCTTTCAAGAACCATTGGTTTCCATTCATTTTCTTTATTTTTACCTTTCCCATTCCAACAATTTTTCATGGTGCATCATCACCCAAATGAACCTATGGGGTGTGGCATGAAATGAATCCCTTGAATCTACTACCCAAGACTCATAAATTTTATCTACAAAAATAATAAGAGCATCTTTTAACACATCACATGTTACATTTGCTTCTTGATTTTTCTCTTGTTGTCCATCTCTTTGTTTCTTTGGAGCTCTACAGTCTTTCTTCAGATGTCCTTTCTTTCCACAATTCCCACACTCTATATTTCCAAGTCTGGATTTGGATCTTGCCTTCCTAGAATTCTTGTGGTTCCCTAAGCCCTTTCCTCTATCCTTTTGTCTTCCCATGTTCTCCATGTTTAACACATTACCTAATGTCTCACCTATTCTTTTCCATCGCATTTCCTCGCTAAGGATAACACCAACAACATCATCAAATTTTAAAGTATTTGAATCAGAGACAGAGTTACTTACATCCATGACCAAGCTGTTCCAACTTTTTGGAAATGAGCACAATATTAGAAAAGACCTAACATGATAATAAAATTCCACTTTTACAAAAATTAGCTGATTAGTAACTGTATTAATTTCATTTACATGATCTGCAATAGACCCACCTTATGACATTTTCATATTAAATAATCTCTTCATTAGAAATACCGTATTAGAGCCTGAGGTTTTTTCATATAGTTTATCCAATGCATCCATCAACTCCTTCATTGTCTTTTCTTTCGAAAAATTGAAAGCCACAGATGTTTCTAGGCTCAACCATATCCTTTCTAGTGCCATTCTGTCAAGAACCTCCCATTCTTCTTCCTTCATGGCCATCGACTTCTTTGTTATCCCACCCAATGGTAGGAATATATCCTTATGATATAAATAGTATTCCATCTGAATATTCCATAACTGGTAGTTTTGGTCGTTAAATTTCTCGACCCTAAACTTTCCATCTTTCGCCATTTCTCCCACTTGAACTAGGAACCTTTTTTTCCTACGAGTTACCTTTCTCTCTAATACTAGTTGTTATAAAAACAAGATCGTAGAGCAATAAAATAAAACAAATGCGACAATAAAACATAGAAGATACACAATAAAATAGAGACACGGATATACGTGCTTCACCCAGTGTGGGCTACATCCTCTAGAGTAATTTCTAGGTCCTTCTTTTATTATTATCCAACAAATGAAGGGATACAATCTACAACACACCTGTTGCAATTTCCTCTTCTTTCTCTCACAGTCTCCTCTCTTAGAAAACAATATTCACAATGATACTAGTTGCAATACATTTCCCTCTTAAAAGAGGGTTTCCTTCTAGGGAAAAAATCTCTAACATAACTTCTACTGTTAGATCTGTGACCTTATAATGAACAGTCTAGATTTACTATGAAATTACAATTCACATTTACAAGGAAATTTTTCCTTCGGGGGCCCGCTTGCCCTTGAACCCAATAAGAGGGGCAAGCCCCCCCTGCACTCCTTCGCGTGGAGGAGTGTACATTCTTCTAGGGTGTAAAGTCTTCATGCGGTATAAACATGGCTGAAAACAATGATCTCTAAATCAGGAAGATAATCACGCTCCACAATGAACAAAAACATAATGTGACTGATTTAGATGGAGAAAATGAACTCGTGGATTTTGCTAATAACATCGTTGGAAATTATTCTACTGATTCTTATTTCGGAAATTTTAATGATCATATTTCTCCTTTTCAACCCATGGATAAAAGTTAAGAAATTCAAAATTTTTCTCAAACAGATTTTTCCTGTTGTATTAATTTTGTAGATAATTTTGTTAATAGATTGTAAATTATCCATTTTAGAAACTATATTTTGATGGATCTAAATCTAATGATGGAGATTGTGCACATTGTACTTTAATCAATCTTGATGGTGAAAAGACTATGTTAACCTACAGATTGGAATTCTAGTGCACTAATAACAATGCTAAATATGAAGCATTAATTCAAGGTTTAAAGAAAGCTATCAAAATGAATGTGCAAGACATCTTGGTTTTTGGTGATTTAGAGATCATCATTAAACATGTAAAAAACTAAATTCATTGTGTTTCTAATCATTTGAAACATTATCAACAGTTAGCTCAAGAGCTCAGTAATATTTTTTTTTCATTTAATATTGGTTCTATATCTAGAATGCAAAACAACTAGTGCATATTTATTGGCAAACGTAGCTTCTAGACTTATTCCCTGAGAAGATTTTTCTCCAGATACATTTTATGTTGAATTTATTTTTAGACCCTATATTTCCGATAACATAACCAATTAGTGTGTTTTTAACGATGATGTTGATATAATTAATTTTCTCTCTTCATAAGGAACATATGAAAATGATATTATTGATGCAGAGTCACATGATCACGAGTTAAACAAATCATCTTCTGATAATAAAATTAAATATGAAAATATTATTCCTAAATCTGTTGTAAAATTAGAAGATATTTATGTTTTAAAAGATAGATTTAAGAAACCCACAAATTGTAAAACACATAGGTCTACCATGAGTGTGGAACTTATTAATTTGGGAACATTACAAAATCCTAAAAATGTCAATCTGGGATTAGGTTTTTCCCCTTTCGAAAGAACAACTTTCATAACAAGTCTTAAGAAATATAACGATGTTTTCGCATGGTCGTATGATGACCTGAAAATTTTTGATACACCTGTAATTAAACATACCATTCCTATGCTTTCGGAAGAAAATACAGTACAACAAAAGTTAAGGAAAAGTCATTATAATATTGAAACCCAAATTAAAAAAGAACTTAATAAATTGCTTAAATAAAAAAACATTTTTCCAATGAGGCATTCCAAATGGGTATCAAATATTGTTCCTGTAAGGAAAACTAACGAAGACATTCAAATTTGTATCGATTTCATAAAATTAAATAGAGCTTCTAAAAAAAATAACTTTCCATTACCTCCCATGGAGAAAATTCTTCAATTAGTTCCAGGTTCTGAAATAATGTCATTTTTAGACAAATTTTCCAGATATAATCAAGTTTCAGTGCACCCTAGTGATAGACTCAAATCCACTTTTAGAACTAAATGGGGTACTTAGACTTAACAAAAGATGCCTTTCAGTTTCGTCAATGCCAACAAAACTTTCCAACGAGCTATGGATATTTCTTTCTGAGGCTTAATCAATAAATTTGTTGTTGTTTATTGACGGTGATGCCCTCCCTACACAACCCGCAGGTCGGAAGGTCCACATCAATTCACAGGATCTTCTCCTTCCACACGGCCCAAAGAAATTTAATGCTCTTCTATTTCCCTATCGGGAAATCTGCACCCACAAAATCCTTGTGGGATCCCCCTTTCTTTACAAATCAGGAGATCGGACTTTGCGACTTCGTGAATCCAAAGGTCAAGCGTTCGGTTCTTGAATCCCCAAAACCCGATACAAGTCAATGCTAACCCTTTCCTCTCCTTATCGGGATTTCCCTTATCACGATTTCGGCACTCGCGATGTCGAGTAACTTGTTTTACCAACTCCCGATCCCCGATACGTCGAAACTCCAACACACACGTGAGTTTGACCTTTCAACGCTTTCACCTCATCGACATTTCAAAGTTCGCAATATCGTGAATCCTGATGCGATTGTTTCTGGAATTCTCGCCATGAAACCCCGAAATGGTATGCCACCTGTCCACTTGCCGACCCTTGTGGCCCACACTGTTCCTTTAGCCTTTCGGGATATTGCATATCATGATTTCACGATTTTTGTTGCTTCACGGGACTTCAACCCATGAAACCCCGATGCATGATTTCACATGTGAATTTGATGGCCCTTGTGGCTCAGATCTACGGTTCTGCCCCTCCTGAGCTTCGAACCCTATGGGAATACTCGCATATCTCCCCTGCTTCTCTGTGAGATCTAATGGCTCACGGGATGTCGCGAATCCTCCTGGGAGAATACCGACCGTCCGTTCCTCCTTTGAGAAATCTGCGAAATGACTAAGTGTTCTTCCACATAACTTGTCCACCTGCAGCGTAAACTTACGATGCCTGCTTAACCCTTCAAGGCATAGCTTCTCTGCACTGTCCTTCAACAAAATTCGAAGGTTTTATCCTTCCTGAGCTTTCCCAACTCTGAATCTTGGAAAAGACTCTTGCGCACACTCCTTGCGGCAACCTTCAAACACTTCAAGTGCTTGAATCCTTTCGAATCTGCACACACCTGCAGCAGTAGTCCCTCACACTTCACTCAGGTTCACACCCCTGAGACTTTACTCAGCCTGCGCACTCCTTGCACAGCTCCTGTGCCTGTCTTCACTTCTGTGGAAATGAGAACAAAAGCTACTTATCTGAACCCTCTGTCAACGAACTCCTTGCGGACACTTTGACTGCACTCCTTGCAGGAATTCTCTGGCTCAAATAGAGAAACAATTGAAACTCATTCCCATTTCCCTTCAGGCTTCAAACTCAAACATGAAATCATATACACAGCATATAAAGAAAATGTATAATAGGAAGCAACCATTCATGAGCATATCATTCAGCATCAATACACAAAGAACAACACAAACCATGAATTTGAATCAACCTCTTTCTATTAATCCAAATATCTGTACATGGGTGTTCTTACACATCTCTCTGCATGCTCTTACTCTCCTTTTGATAATGATACAAATGCACAATGAGGGTGTCTATATCCTGTTTCCCTCTTGCGCTCTCAAACAGTCTAATCTAGAATTGAATGCTATCTACCTGCATTAACTACTTTAAATGCCTTCATCTACTAAGGACAAGAGCTAAAGGCTCAAGGTATGTTTACAATATACAAGTGCACCTCATCTTAATGACTTCATTTAAGATCGCGCAATAACTTCCAAGGTGATTTTCAAAATTTGTGTTGGCGCTTGTCCAGCTGTCCGATTGTCTCCGCGTTGGCTCGCTTGATGTGGGAGATGCTCCTACATCATACTCCCTCGCTTGAAACGTTTCATGGGCTCCTATCCATGAGCTCGTGCACGGTCTGTCCATGCTTCTGGATCTCCGCCTTGTTCTCCCAGCTGGCATCTTCAACTGGATTGTTCTTCCATTTGACTAGATACTCAGAGTATTCTTTTCATTTGGTCTTCTTACCAACCCTCTTGTCCAGTATGCATTTCATCTGCGGCTTATCTGCAACTGGTATCTGCTTTGTCCACTAGATCACTGGCTGCTCATTTCCAGTCCCTGGTTCCTCAGCTCTGTATGGGTACAAATCCGAGATATTGAATATCGAAGAAATTCTGATTCCATTAGTAAATTCAATCTCATAAGCATTCACACCAAATTTCTTCAAGACCCTACATGGCCTGATTTTCTTCATCTTCAACTTATTATATGTTCCTCTTGGGAGCCTCTCTTTCCTTAAATGTGCCAGAACCAAGTCACCAACCTCAAACTGAAGTTGTCTCTTGTGCTGATCTGCTCTATGCTTGTACTCCTGACTTGAATTTTGCAATCGCTCCTTCACCTGGCAGTGAATTTCTTTCATCACCTCTGCGAATTATTCTGCACTAGCACTCCTAGTCGCAGTCTATTCTGAATCTCTCAACTCAGAAATTCCTCTCCGCTGCATGCCATAGACAACCTGAAATGGACTCTACCCTGTGCTCCTATTCATTGAGTAATTATACGCAAACTCTGCCTGTGGTAATATGTTGTCCCACTGGCTGTGGTGCTCTGTCACCAAGCTTCTCAGCAAGTCTCCCAGACTTCTGTTTACCACTTATGTTTGTCCATCCGTCTGAGGATGATAAGATGAACTATACGACAAGTTAGTTCCCAGCTTCTTCCATAAGGTCCTCCAAAAATTCCCTATGAATTTCATATCTCAATCTGAAACTATACTCTTTGGCAAACCATGAAGTCAAATGACCTCTTTGAAAAATATATTCGCAATGTGAGTTGCGTCACTGGTCTTCTGACATGTAATGAAATGTGCCATCTTGGAAAATCTATCCACCACCACAAAGATTGAATCAACACCTCTTTGTGTTCTTGGCAACCCCAATACAAAATCCATGCTAATTACATCCCACAACCTCTCTGGTATGGGCAATAGTTGATAGAGTCCTGCATTCTGCCTCCTTCCCTTTGAATGTTGGCAAATTCTGCATCTGTCCACGAATCTCTTGACATCTGCTCGCATTCCTAGCCAAAAATATGACTCATTCAGCTTTGTGAATGTCTTGTCGTGTCCAAAGTGCCCTACCAATCCTCCACTATGTTTCTCCTTCAGCAGATTCTCCCTCATGGAGAATTTCGGAATACACAGTTGATTACCTCTTAATAGCAATCCTTCCCGGATCATGTATTCTATCCATTGGCCTCTCTCTCTAAGAATTGGATTCTCATCTACTTCATACACTTCCTTAAAATCTGTATCATCAGCGTACATGTCCCTGAGATCATCAAAACCCAATGTTTTGACTCTGAACTCCTGCAACAACAAACACTTCCTGCTCAAAGCATCAGCCACTTTGTTAGCAGTACCAGAAATATGTTTAATCACAAATGTAAAATTCTACATATGCTCAACCCATTTGACATGTTTCTAATTCAAATTCTCCTGTTGAGTCACAAACTGCAATGCATGATTATCACTGTACAATACAAACTCTTTCGGGATCAAGTAATACCTCCATTTCTTCAATGCCTGGATGATAGCATAAAACTCCTTATCATACGTGGAGTATTTTACTTTTGCTTCATTCAGTTTCTCACTGAAATACGCTATCGGCCTGTCTTCTTGACTTAAGACCGCCCCAATTGCAAATTTGCTTGCATCACATTACACCTGAAATGTCTTTTGGAAATATGGAAACACCAAAACTGGGTGTTCCGTAATCTTCCTCTTCAACAGATTGAAACTTTTATCAGCCTCCTTAGTCCAGTGAAAATATTTATGCCTTTTCTTCACTGTATCCATCATCACTGCACTGATTCCACTGAAATTCATGATGAATTTCCGGTAGAAACTAGCCAATCCATGAAAACTTCTCACTTCAAAAATATTATTCGGTGATGGCCAATTCTTGATCACTTCCACCTTATCTGGATCCATCCTCAACTCATTTGCAGAAATAACAAACCCCAAATAAATGAGTTTTGTCTTCATGAATGAGGACTTCTTCATGTTTATCAACAACTGCTCCTGCTGTAATTTCTGCATCACTGTAGCCAAATGCTTCAGATGCTCTGCCACTGTCTTATTGTAGATCAATATGTCATCCAAATACACAATGACAAATTTTCCGATGAACTCCCTCAGGACTTCGTTCATCAACCTCATGAAGGTACTCGGTGCATTTGTTAATCCAAATGGA
>JASDQU010309910.1:2043-20776 GCA_032191745.1 Picea mariana | reverse complement strand
AATAATTTAATTAAATGATTATTCACCAACTACATGTGTTACACTCTCCCCAAGTTGCACAAGTAATTTCACTTTTTATTTTATTTAAAAATCATTTTCCCTCACATTCTCCAATGTGTTACTATTTTTTCTCTTAGTTGTCTTTTAGTTCCACATTCCCTCATTTATTTTGTGTCCCCTAACTAGATTTTAGTTTAACTTGGGTTAGGAGTCTTCTTTTAGTTAGGATTGGTGGTACATTGACTCAATATTCTACTCTATGTGAACCACCTTTTCTCTCATGTTTTATTTCCTTCTTATTTAAAATTCCTTTTATTATTTTCATGCACACATGTGCATTTACCTAACTTTCATTTTTATTTCCTCTTTTACTTTCTTACTAGTCTACTTCCATTTTATTCACTTTTAATGTTTTACCTAAAAAAACCTCTTTAAACTTAGACTCTTTGTTATTTTATTGTACATAAATTAATAATCAATTGGTTTCTCTTTCTAACAAAGTTTAAGTACTTTGTTTTTATTTTCTAAGCTTTCTAGATTTTTATTACTCACACTTGATTATGCGACGTTCCCTTCAATATGCACCTCCGTGCTCCAAGGGTGCCACTCACCTTTGACTAGTTTTGTGATTTTGTGTGACACTTGGAGTCAACACTCCACTTGTTCAACCTTGTGAGAGACTAATGGATTCTAAGGAATAAATATTATGTGCTATTGCATGCCCCTTAAAATTATTCGTGAACGACTATCTCAGTATCCCCTGATGACATCGTGGACCCCTCGAACTAGGTAATTGTTAATCTACAGTTCAGGTCACAACGAGAGTGCTAGTAGGCTGTGACAGGGATGATTCCACACCTCTCCCTCAATTGTTTGGTTTATGTTCATGTCCCCTTTACTCCTTATGTGAGTCATATTAGCAAGCATCGCCAAGCGTCCATTCATTAACAAGATAAATGTCAATACTCCATATGCATAATATCTATACTAAAATCATCATATATTGATGTAAATCAATACATATAACCCAAACCAAATACAAGTCCACTCCTGACTCAATCTAGAGTCCAAGGGAGTCCGTTGATGCCATCGACATCCTCAACCTGTCATGTATCCTGCACACTCAGGAAAACTCATCAATAATACATGTCAATATACATGCATCTAAAAATTAACATATAATCACAATGACATCATAATGTAACTCATAATCAAAACATAATCATAATGTATCATAGCTTGATCACTTTCTCACAAGTTTCCTCAAAGAATAAGTCAGAGTGAAATGTGCTTAGTAGAACTGGATGTTACAGTTGAACATCGTCATATTTGACAATTAACATTTTGGCACTAGAAGGAGGGAATTATGATAATGAATGGACGAAACAACAAAAAAAAACAAAGACCGTTCAAGTAGATCAACTTCGCACACAATATATTTTATTGTTGCACAGTTAGAATCTCTAATTCGAAGAACTGTAAATGATATTTCTTCTAGTTTTCTTAGTTCACCAAAATTTCAACAAATAAGACAATGAATAGAAGATATTGGAAATCAAGGAGAAACTTCTAAAGGATCTTTTAATTCTATAGATTATGTTATCCAAGAATTATGTGTTCTTACAAAAGCGCAAAGACAAAGGTTAGGTATTGAACCTATTCATTTCCAAGTACCCATCCAGATTAGAAAAACCATCATCAAAACCGTTGGAAATAATCCTCCTTTTACTTCCCCTTCACATAGACCTTTACATATGTCTCCTATGTTGTTTAATTGGGTTGGTTGTCATTGATGTCAACCCTTGAATAAATTCCGGTAGCACAAAGGTTTGGGTAATGGACCTAAGTTTGTTTCATGGATGATGGTATGAGTTTTGATATATTTTCAGGTAAGACTATTCTAGATGTATAGTACATGTCATGCCATATACAGTGGTATGTTGAATGCCACATATCTCCTCACGATTAGAGAGTTATGTCCATGTGAAGTTGGAGAACCCTCATGAGTCATCTAGAAGCCCCAAAAGGTCAAAGTAGTCAAAGAGGATGCAAACGAAATCATTTAAATAATAAAGTTAATGGAGAACTTACTAATTATAGAAAGTGGTTAAGTTAAGTGGACAAGTGGTTATAAGTGGGTTAGTCCTAAAATAAGGAAAGTGGTTAAAGAGATTTTAGAAGGTAAATAATAAAGTGAAATGATGAGTGTACTATAATTCAAAGTGGATACAAAATAAATTATTTAAATAACAAATTTAATGGATAAATTACTAAGTGGACAAGTGGTTAGAGGTGGGTTAAACCTAAGATAAAGAAAGTGGGTTAAGATGGTTAAAAGGTAACCCCTTGAGGAAGCTACATGAAATTATAAATAAGAGGAAAGACTCTCTCATTTTAATCACGCTTGAGCATATTGAATATCTACAAGTGACTGAGGTAACCAAAGGATATCTAAGGAAAATTTCAGAGGGAAGGTGGAGTAAAGAAGGCTGAAATTCAAGGGAGGATAAATTCTTTTGATGATGTTGTCCAAGGTATGTTATTTACAAGCCATCTCACCATTTTCGCAATAATGTTTTTTATAGAATGATCCAGACCTCAAAATTCGGAGGCCATTGAGGAAACATATCCAAGTAGCTATGATATAAATTTCAGCTTGTGGGTCATTTTATATTTGGAGTTACACTTCGTGGAAAATAGGGTTTGTGGCTAGTCCTAAAACTAGTCTAAAACATGTGTTTCAGTTAAAAATGTCATAACTTCTTCATAACAGATCCCAATTTAGTAAGACAAAATGTATTGGTTAGAGTACATTCTGTAGTATTATGTGTACCATTTTTAGATCCATGCAACAAATATTCTGTGCGCATCACGCTCTACAAGTTATCTTTCTAAAATAAGCTAGAATTCAACAAGGTATTCCATTTTTGCTATAACTCCTTTTCTGAGAGGTTTTAAGTAGTGAAATATGGAGGAATTGCATAAAATACATTGACGAACATTTTGTACTATTTTCAGATCTTTATTCATTATAGCTACATAGTTATTATTATTTCAATTTAGGGTTGTTGACTAATCCAAAGCTAGTCATGTGAGACTAAAGTAAAATTTCATGAAAATGCTAGTCTCTTGTTAAGGAAGGTTTGCAGGTATGTGATCATATACACTAGGTATTTTATAGATTTACAAATTAGATTTGGATGATGAAATTGACGTGGGCTTTTGGTTGAGGCATGTTACAGATAGAGGTTGTATAACAATGAGGTTGTGGCACATGGTTTGATGTAATGGTTTATGGTATTTGGTTATGGATAGTGTGATGTATTGCTAGATAAATTTTGATGGTTTTATAGGTATATGTATTTTTAATATGGTTTAGGTACATGTTGGGTACATGGTTGAGACAAGTAGTTGATAAGTTAGCAGATACATGAGGTGTATAGTTGATGATGTTGGTACATCTTGATGAGTAATAGTTTATGTGTATTTGATGCATGATTGATACATATTTGGTGCATGGTTGATGCACTAGTTGATGGTATAGGTTGAGGTACAGGTTGGTGCATGGTTGATGCACTTGTTTATGGTACAAGTTGATGACATGTTATTTGTACAGGTTTGGTGCATGGTTGATGCACTTGTCCAAGTTGAGGTATAGGTTGATGTATGGTACATGTTGGCACAGGTTATTGGTATAGGTTCTTACAGGTTGTTTGGTGCAGGTTGATTGGTAGGGGTTTACAGCAGTATATCTCACAGTGATAGTGTGACAGTGGTTCCATCATTCTACCTCTACGTCAGGGAGGTTGGACGAGGCAAGGATAGGTGGTTGTAGCCACCTTCCGGTTGTAGTCAGAGAATATAGGGGGTTGTATCCTCCTTCTGGTTGTAGCCAAAGAATTGAGGAGTTGGAGCTTCCCTCATGTTGTAGCCTGAAAAACTAGGGGGTTGTAGCCTCCTTCTGGCTGTAGCCAAAAAATTGGGGAGTTGGAGATTCCTTCAAGTTGTAGCCTAAGAAACTAGGGGGTTGGAGCCTCCTTCCAATTGCAGCCGGAAAACAAAGGAAGTCGTTGCTTCTAATGAATGTAATTCTTAAAAACATATAATAAAAATCATTCTGTGGTTTTCTCCCACTTTGGGTTTCCACATAAAAACATTGGTGTACTGTATATGTGTATGATTGTTCATTTTTTCATTTTTTATTTACTCTGGAACTATTGGATGATAATGCTACATTGATATAACACTTTAATTTTGTGATTAAAATTGATAATTTCTCTATTACTGATTCACCCTCCCTCTTAGTAATCCAACAATTGGTATCAAAGCAGGTTCCATCAAGAATTAGTTTAACCACTGAAAGGTAAATCATGGAGAGAAACAAAATGTATAAATATGAAATACCACAGTTTGATGGACAAAAGTATGCATTTTGAAGTAGAAGGATGAAAACATATATATAGGCATAGGGATTTGAAATTTGACAATCTATAGTAGATGGATACAAAGAACCAACAATTCCGCCAACAAGTCAAATAGCAATAAAACTCTTTCAAAATAATTCCAAAGTCACAAATGCACTTCTGAATGGCCCTGGTGAATTGGTATACACCAAAGTTATTCATTGTAAATCTGACAAAGAGATTTGGGACAAAATTCAATATATTTATGGATATTCAAAAGTCAAAGAAACAAAGCTTCAAACTTACAGAGGTCAGTTAGAACAACTAAAGATGAAGAAAGATGAGATTATTGCATCTTACTTCTTACGAGTCGATGAAACAATAAATGCAATCATAGGATTGGGAGAAAAATTAAAGAATCTGTAATTGTTCAAAATGTACTAAGATCTCTTCCTATGAGATTTGATCCTAAGATATCAACACTAGAAGAAAGAGCAAATTTATACTCAATAAGAATGGACGAACTACATGGAATATTCACAACATATGAAATGAGAAGTGAACATGAAAATCCAAATATAAAATAAGTATCTTCCAAGTCATCCAAAAGTTCAAAGAAAAAAGGAAAACAAAAAGAAAAAAAACATAGTAGCAACAGTGACATCTCGAAACATGATGAAGAAATGACCAATTTTGTCAAGAGATTGAACAAGGGAACCAACGAAAGATATAAAGGTAAGCTTCCATTGATTTTTTTTAATTGTGATGGTATTGGTCATTTTGCTAACAAAATTCCTCATAAGAAAAATAAGGGGAATGATGAATATTACTCCAATAGAAAACAAACATATAAAGACAAATGAAC
Source organism: Picea mariana (assembly GCA_032191745.1). NCBI lineage: Eukaryota > Viridiplantae > Streptophyta > Pinopsida > Pinales > Pinaceae > Picea > Picea mariana. Next base: position 15,508 of record JASDQU010309910.1, on the reverse strand, counting down.
CACAAAGAAAGTTTTCAAGAAAATCTTATGTACCAAATAAGACATCTCTTCATCAGATGAAGATGAAGTTAGTGATCGTGAGATAGAAAGAGTTATATTCATGGCAGTAGAAGACTTTGATAAAGAAGACACTGAAGAAGAATATGAAAAGGTAGAAGTTGACTATTGAGAATAATTGTTGACTTCAATAGAAGTTATAAGAAGAAAAAACTTGAAAAATAAGAAGCTACAAGCAGAACTAGACAAGAAGGAAGACACTCAAGAACTAGAGAAGATCATCACAGAATTGAAGGTTCAAATAAAAGAATATAAAATAATTGAAGAAGCACTCAAAAAACAGTTAAAAACAAGAGACAAGATCATTGAAAATTTGGAATTAGATATTGTCACATTGAGAAAGGATCTTCAAAAAAAAAATATGCAGAAGAGCTCAAAAGTTTTAGATGACATTATCAGCAGTCAAAGGCCTAATCATGACAAGTTTGAACTTGGATACAATCAGATACAAAAGGGATCAAGCTTCAAAGAAATATAACAATAAACATATCGAAAATGTTATGTAGAAACAATCAAAGGGGATAGGACGACCTACAAGGAAGATTACAGAGACACTCCTCCACCAAGAAGATTCATATTTTAGAATCAATGACTGAAAGAAAAAAATAGGCCTCAGGAAGAAGAAGGATTCATAAGAGTAACTACTTTGAGAAGACCTTCAACTCCCAGGTATCAAACTATCTTTTTGGGTTTATGTTATGCATGTAATAATTTTAGACATAAAGTTGTAAATTTCAGAGCTAATAAAAGGAACATAAACAGCTTTGAAAGTCATACACAAAATGGTTATCCAAGAAGGCCTAGTGAAACACAAAGAAGAAGATACAACAAGTTTGAATCATTGAGCATTGAAGTGGAATGCTACAAGTGAAATAAATTTGGACACATGGCCAAATATTGTAGAATGACAGTCCCTTCTAGAGAACCACAACAAAATAACAACAGTCACAGACATGATCCTCATAAGAGAACATGGATAAGAAATAATAATCAATATAACAATGAAAAATGCACACTCGCTCTAACAAGCTAAGTAGAATAAGTGTGGTTGGTATGTTGATAGTGGTTGTTCAAAACACGAAGAACATGTGAGCAAATACCAGGTCCCATAGGTCACAATATTGGAAATAAAACGAGATGAAGAAAATTCTACAAATAAAAGGAAATATGTCAGATACAGGAAGATTTTGAAAATAACTGAAAGAAAAAAAGGATAGGTAAATAAGGAACAGGTTCAAGATATTGTACTTTCAGGCATTGTAGTGAAAGATGAATCCACAGACAAAAAGAAAGAATTCATAGCTCAGAGAGATGATGAGTCTACTAATGAATATAATGATGAATACACTTTAGAGAAGGAATTGTTCCGAGCCATCCAACTTAGAGACTCCCAGATAATATGAATAATAAACAGGGGGAGTTTATGCAGTAGTTGAGACGGACCAGAGAACCATTCTTCGAGCAACTTGCAGAATTTAAGTAGATAGATTCAGTGAATTCAATTAGCAAAAGTACAATATGATAGATTAATCAGTTGTAGTAGTACTTCATAATATTATAGTGACATATGAGTCAAAATTATGGATAGTTCTGTAGCAAAGTCTTGAGCAACATGGACAGATATGGATGTGAAATCATCTTTTCTCAATGAGGAACTTGAAGAATAAGTATACATTGAACAACTGGTTCCTAAAGCATGGTACTCTAGACTGGATAAATATCTACAACAGGCAGGGTTCAAAAAAGGAAGTGTAGACAACAACCTCTACATCAAGGTAAATCAAGATGGTATTTTATTAATTGAAGTTTATATTGATGATATTATTTTTGGAAGTACTGATGACAGGTTAAGAAATAAATTTGCAAAGGATATGCATAATGAATTTGAAATGTCATTACTCGGATAACTATCCTTCTTTATGGGTCTTCAAATACGTCAAAGAAACCAAGGAATTTTTATTTCTCAAACTAAGTATATGAAATAAATTCTAAAGAGATAAATGGAAGATTGCAAACTAGTTACCACTCCTATGCAAACCAGTTGCAAGTTGAACAAATATTATTATTCAAAGTCTACAAACCAGAGGCAATACAATTCAATGATTGGTATCTTACTATATGTGACAACATCCAAACCAGATGTAATGTAGGCAGTGTGACAAGTGGTACAATTTCAAGAAACACCAAAGGAATCACATGTATTAGTTGTAAAGAGTATTTTAAGATATCTCAAGGGAACATAAGAGTTTGGATTATGGCATCCAAAAGGAAAGGATATATCACTTATTGCCTAAACAGATGAAGATTGGGCAGGTTGCATTGATGACCGAAGAAGCATCAGTGGATCTACGTTCTACTTGGGTGAGTGTTTAGTATCATGGCTAAGCAAGAAACAATCATCAATATCCTTATCTACAGTGGAATAAGAGTATATTGCAGCAACACCATGTTGTACACAAGTTCTATGGATGAAGCAAACTCTGATAGATATACAAGTTGAGTATGATGAGTCCATTCCAATATATTTTGATAATACAAGTGTCATTAGTATCTCAAAGAATCTGATGATGCACTCCAAGAAGAAGCACATTGCAATAAAGTTGCAGAGAAGAACATCAGAGTTGAATATGTGGCCACAAAAGAACAAGTGGCAGACATATTGACAAAAACACTTCCACGGGAAGCCTTTGAGTATCTTCGCCAAAGAATCAGAGTAATTTCTAATCCAAAATGAATTATTTTGAATTTGTATCTTATGTGTCTTAGATTTACATGAGGAATCACCATAAAGAGGATAATTCAAGTTGGGAGATCAGTTTCAGGAAGAGTTCAGTTTCAGAAAGAGTTCAGTCAGGGGGAGTATCCCCAAGGATAGTTCAGTGAGGGGGAATAGCCCCAGATGGAAACATATCTTTTCCATTGATGAAAAATGGGGACATATTTATCAGATGCAGAGCATAGAGGCATGGTTCTAGGGGGAGCAATGGTCACAGGGGTGTTGGATATGTGTTATATTCTTTGCATGTGTGTGTGCATGGGTGTGTTAGATTCGACAACTGTGTCTAACGATCCCAACTTCCTTATCTCTTTGTGTTGTGTGCACCGAGAGATTTCCTATGGGGTCGCAGGGGGGGAATATTCCCCCCCACCTGGTTACGCGCATCATTCGACTTTGGGGCAGCGCCACAATTTGTTTTTTGGCATTTTTTTCTATTTTAGCGGATTTTTCTATTTTTAGCGGTTTTCTAAATTAATATCGGATTAGGGGATTAGGGTTTTGGTAGCTACATAATACCTAAAACATTTTATATATTATATGGTGAATGGTGAAATTAATACAATAAATATTTGAAAGGTGTGGCACCAAGGAAGGTTAGTTTTCTCCTGGTTAAGGGTTTCCAGCGTAAATCTTTGTGTACTATGTGTATGAGCCATTGATTAATTTATTTTTTTCTTAAGAATATATATGCATTTATTTAATTCATAGGTTTAAAACTTACATGTGGTATTAGAGCTCGTTTTTGGCTTCATAGAGATGCCTTTGTTATTGAGGGTTTGGCTCGGTCTTGATAGATCAAGTTTATCTTGGGTCTATGATAAACCTGGGTTTAGTGGGAGATTTTGCAGTGGTGGTTTGATTCTAGAAATATTAATGGCGAGATCTTATAGAATCAAGATAGAGAAGGTCAACGGTAAAAAATTTGAGGCATGGAAGCTCAAGATGGAGGAACTTCTTGTAGACAAAGAATAATGGATAATTTTGGATCCTGGTACACGAACTAATGGTATGTAGCCTACTAGAAAATAGTCGACTGGTACACAACCTACTAGTACACCAACTCCTGGTATGTCGAAGGAAGATTGGGAGAATTTGGTCACACGGGCAAGGAGTACTATTCGACTCTGCCTGGTAGATTCGGTGTTGTTGAATGTCTCGGGAGAATCTATGACCAAGTGACTATGGGATAAGTTAGGGAATTTGTATCAATCAAAGGCCTTGGTAAACAATTTTTATCTTCGAAAGAAGTTGTATCATCTTAGGATGGAAGATGGATATCTTGCGACATAACATCTAAATGCCTTTAATACTCTGGTAAGTAAACTCATATTTGTTAATATTACGATTGAAGAAGAAGATAAGTACATTACTTTGTTATGTTCTTTTCTAGAATCTTGGGATAATCTGGTTGTAGAAATTGGTAGTACCACTCAATCTTCATTGAAGTATGAGGATGTAGTTGCATCCTTGTTATCTGAAGAGATGAGGTGGAAAAACATGGATAGTCAGAGAACAAATTCTTTATTTGTAAGAGGTCATACCCAAGACAGGAAGCTTTGTAAGTCTTCGAGGGGGAGATCTAAATATAAAGGTAGATCTAAGTCTCCAGGAAAATCTTTGAGGAAATGTTGGAAGAGTGGTAAAACATGGAATTATAAGAAATATTGCAAGTATAAGAAGGTTGATAAACCAAATGGATATGATAATACCTCTTCCATAGAGGCAAAGACCTCCATTGAAGAAGGAGGTGATGTTTTCCTGACATATACAAGTACACATGCATACCGTGGTGTATGGTTAATTGACTCAGGTGCGTCATATCATATGACTCCTCACAGGAAGTGGTTCTATGAATATGAAAATTATGATGGTGGTGATGTATTCCTAGGAGGTGACTTGACAACCAAAATCATGGGACGTGGAAGGGTTAATTTGTTGCTAAAATATGGAAGGATTATAACTCTCCCTGGGGTTCTTCACATTTCAAAACTAGACAGGAGCCTAATATCTATAAGCAAGTTGGATGATGTAGGAGTGGATATTGTATTGGGAAAGGGAACTTGCAAGATGGTACGAGAAGAAATGGTGTTGATGAGGGGAGTTCATTGTGGAACTCTATAAAATTTGTTGGGAAGCACTTATACTAATGGGTGTAACATTTCTTTTGTACCTGAGTGAAGAAATAAATAATACAAGACCAATATTGTCCCTGGAAAGAAGACCATGTTGTGGCATCAAAGACTGGGGAATATTGGAGAAAAGGGCCTTCGAACACTACACGGTAAAGGTATGGTTGAAGGTATGTCTAATTTCACTCTGGATTTTGATTTCTGTGAACATTACATATGGTAAACATAATCGAGTAAGATTCCCATCTGGTGCTACAAGAGCAAGGGTATCTAAGATTTAATACACAGTGATGTGTTTGGACCTGTTCCTATTCCATCACTAGGTAAATTTGTGTATTATGTTTAATTCATAGATGACTTCTCAAGGAACACAAGGATTTATTTTCTTAGAAAGAAATATGAGGTATTTGATAAATTTAAAGAGTTTAAGGCTCTGGTAGAAAATCAGACAGAGAATCAAATAAAGGTATTGAGGACAGATAATGGTGGAGAATTATGCGGAAATGAATTCGAAGAATTCTGTAAGAAGTGTGGTATAGAAAGGAAAAAGACTACTCCATACACACCTCAGCAGAATGTAGTTGCAAAAAGGATGAACATGACACTAATGGAAAAATCAAGGAGCATGCTTAGTGGTGCCGAGTTAGGATAAAAAAAATTGGCAGAGGTAGTGGGTACAACATGTTACTTGGTCAATTGATCACCCTCATCAACTGTGACATCCCCAAAAATAAATTATCTTTGAATTAAAAAATTGTTAGGAAAAATATTCTGTTTTTGGTAAATTCGAATTTGGAATTTTTTTTTCATTTATGGCAATTTCGAATTTCGAATTTGGTAAATTGTAATTAATTATTATGACTATTGGGCAGAGATCTAATTTGACCCAACCAACTATTTGACTATAACACTTGTATTGAAACAAAATATTTTATAATTATTGCAGGAGGACAAATGGAACAACCATGTTAAAATTAGTTGACCATGACTCCATGAGTGGGGAACATGTTGGAACTACCTTAGGGTTGATTGTTACAAGTGGAAAATCAGGTATTTAGCCATTGGAAGCCCCTAAAAAACGGGAATTTAGAAAGTTGCGAAAATTCCCAAGGGAGGGAAAAAGACTTAGGCAAAAATATTGTTTTGATATATAACATATGTGAGGAGGCAGGATGCTGCCTAGTATGCGTGGGAAAAGAACTACAGTGTACTGGTTGTTATGAACACTAAATATTAAGTTTGAAGCAAAGAGAGGTCTATTGATAAATGAAGAAATTGTTGAAGAGGAGATTCCAAGTTTGCTCTCATGGATTCATGGTCACACTAGGGGGTGAATCGGGCAAGTAATTTGGTTGCCTTGTTCTACGGTTGGGAGGAACGTCGTTGTTATCTTTGTCTTCCCGCGAACTAGTTCAGATATGTCTACTTTCCTCCTTTCTCTCCTTACATATGATGATGAAGTATTTGTTGATGGGAATTTTTATCTGATTAGATATGTATATATATCAATATGTTTGGTTATTTAATTTGAGGGAAACTGTAACTAAAATTTTGTGGATCCTACTCCATTAATTATGTTAGTAATCTTGCTGCTGGTTCAATGTATATGGTATATATGGTCTTTCTTTCAGTAGTCATCCTTAGAGACAAAGCTGGTATCTCGAATATAATCCACATGCATATATTTCTTCCTGGGTTATCTTTGTTTTGCGAAAGGTACCCTATCCAATCGACATTACCATAATAAATGGTTATAGTGTATTAGGAGACTAATCTGCATTCTAGCACCTAAATACATATATACATATGAAATTAGCGCGGGAAATTATAGCACACCATTACAGGAAACTACAATACAAATATCAAGCTTGCGAATTGCAAGATTTACCGTACAGGAAAACTACAGTGTGTGTGTGTGTGTGTGTGTGTGTGTATATATATAAAGTATGTGAATGGTAAAAATTTCATTATAAGAAACTACTGTATATATATGTATAGTCGTAACTAATCATGATAGAATGGAAGGCGATTAGGTCTAGTTGACCCTACATGAAATTCTGGAATCCTGTAATTAGAACATACTTATATCCAGAAATTTCACGAGTTCTGTAACAAAGAATTATAATAGCCTGACAGTAATGAAACGAAAGATCTAGATAACATTATTGATTTCCAATAACCATGATTGGAAATTAAAAAAAAAAAACAGTATATACAATCCATGAATAATCATAGACTCATAGCCTGGAAAAGTTAAAACAATCAGTATAGACATTTTCTTTGAATGGTCATAGACTCACGGCCTAGAAAAATTTAAAAGGAAACAACATATATATTTCTTTGAATGATCATAGACTCATAGCCTGGAAAAGTTAAAACAAACAGTATATACATTTTCATTGAATGATCATAGACTCATAGCCTGGAAATTTAATTATAATAAGCATTCGTATATTTGGCAATGACCGGGAAGATGTATCCAGCCTACAATCCTAAATATATCTTACATAAGAGGAGATGAACTGATGGGTCGCTTTCAGTAAAATCAAATTTAATTGTTCATCACAGAGTTAAGGGTGCAACCCTTAGGGATTCCTCGTTAAAAAAAAAACCCAAGTACAAAAGTTAATTGTGCACCATAAGAATCTAGCATCTCTACTCATGATGACTACATCCAAATCGAAGCACTCAGTGGGAGTTGCAAAAGGTTGAAGCACTAACTAGAACCTGATTACCTTTTTTTCTTTACATGACATGACTCCGAGTCGAAAGATTTGTGAGCAAGCAACCCCTGCGAGAAAGTACAAACAATGATCAAAACGAGAAGCCATTAGAACTCTGAGATAGATTATATTAAAGAAAATCTAAGAAAAACGTTATACTATAGAAAAATTGATATCCATGAATATACATCATCACTTAACTTATGGTTTGGATTGGACGTATCACCATGTGGTCGAGGAGGATGCCCACAAAATGAAAGGGAAATTGGTCAAGGATTGAACTGATGGGTACCTCGCAAGCATCAGGAGGTCCTATCATTAGATTAATGCAAGTATTTCGTTAACGATCAAATGAAAAACTTATAAGAAACTGAAAATTTAAATGACTTAGAAAAAAGAAAACATATTGAGATCCTACACTACTAAAATAGTTTAAATTTGTTGAATTTTGGTAAGCTTGAGACTTTATCCTTTCCCTGTGATAACTTCTAGGGTTGGGGGACCAAAAATAATAACCAAATGAGAGTGAACATGGTACAATATGCTAGAAGGCCAAGTGGGACGCTCATGGAATAACCCTATCAATAAATTCATTAAAGACTTTGTGAGGTCATGTCGCACAATGGAACCGTCACCTTCCTTGAGGCACAATTTAAAAATCTTGTGGATAACCTTGATCCTTGAATAATAAAGAACAACTAAATTATATTACAGTAAATATTTCAAGGGAAAACCCAGTATTTCATGACTCCTTACAGGAGGGTCAGGAAACTATAAAGATTCAATACTTTGAAAATACGATTTGTTCCTACGTAAACTAAAAAAAAAAAAGAGAACAAACGATCGATAGAAATTGATTGATTAAACTAGGGAAATTTGAACCCCAAGTTCGACGAAGAACCCTCATATGACCTTCTTCTATATGATCACAGAGTTATAACTTTGTCCATGATGTTAATACATAGAGAACCCATTAATATTATTACTTTCCTGGTGAAAGGCAAAATAAAAGAAATTTATGAAATAATAGAGTCAGCCTCAATCGATCCCTAACTTCAAGGACCTTACAATCAAGCTTAATCTCTTACAAAAGTTTCAAACATTCGAGAAGATACTGGTCAAATATGTGTATATTCTAGGCAAGGTAACCTCGCAGGTTAACAACAATAACAAGCATAGAATGCACTTACCTTCAAGTCTCCTACCAGGGTCCCTGAAGGCACTCCGACATCGACGAGAGTCCAAAATTCCACGACTGATTGTTCATTTGAGCTGAGAGTAATAGAGGTCATATGGACATAGCCTATGTTTACACAAGAATGGAATGCAACAAATAAACAATAATGGAAAAAACTTCTCGACGGTCCGAGTAATGGGTGAGTAAAGGATACGGGCCAGAGTCCATGTGATCAGCCTGAGGTGGCGAAATCACAGTGGGCACGGAGGTCGAACTTTAAACTAGGGAGTAAGCCACCATACCTCTAATTAATGTCCAAGAAGGGTATTTAAGTCTTGCCAGTGGGCTCCTTCCATTTTATTTAATGCTCAGTCATGGAGAGGGTTTAAGTGCAGTCGAGTTAGGTTTAGATCGTGCCCTTTTGGTCGTTTTGGTTACGGTTGGAAACTCAACCATAGCCCCGCAACTACCTGAACATTGTTAGTTAACTTGTATTCTACTGAACCATAACCATGTCTCTTGCACTAAATTCTTAACCCCTAGCGACAATGTGAGTTTAAACAAGTACCATGATTTTAACATGTGACTAGGTTACTATAGGTATACGATGGAAATTCGTATAAGTTGGGAAAGGATCCGATAGTGTTCAAAGTCAATATTATAGATTCATGCGTAGGTGTGAAGAATTAAATATTAAATGGGAAATTTAGGACCCAAGTCCTAACCCTACCTTACTACATAGATGGGTATATGTTTATGTATTTCATATCTATGGGTACAATGTTTGTGTTGGAGAAAAGTACTAGAAATTTTGGAGAGATCCTGATAGAGAATTCTAAGTCAGTTTGGTGTAGGATTGTTCTCATATGACAGGCAACTTCTAAATCTATAATCACAATGAACATTACCACCCCTTCGTTATGAAGTTTTGTGAGTGAATATGGGAATTAGTAACCTTTAAATATTTTTTTTTTATGGTAAATTAGAGGTTCATTACATCAAGGCTGGATGATAAAACTCCACACAAGGTATGGAATGGAAAGAAACCCTCTCTTGAACATCTCAGAGCATTTGGTTGTGATGCTTATGTACATGTTCCAAAGAAAAATAGGAGTAAGCTGGATAATAAAGTTGAAAATTGTATCTTTATGGGTTATAAAGTGTTGCAGAATAATCCTAACTTACATTAGTTTATACCTAGATTAGACTCCTTGATCTTGGTTAATACATTCATTTACACTTTATTTCACCTAATTTGGCCACATAGAGAAGAAGGGTTCCGTATCCCTAGATTTTAGGGAAAATTTCTATTTTTAGATCAAGACTCAACTCCCGGTTCTTGATTTTCTCAATTTATTCTTGATTTTCTTGATTTATTCATGATTTATTCCAACTCCCTCATGCAAAAAATCATCTATTATTGGGGAATGCACACCTCCTCTTTGAGTGAGAGATTTATTCCTTAATTAATGATTTTTGTTGTTACTATTATTAGTAACTACTATTTTGGGTCAGTTAAGTGAGTTGGAACTGCTACTCTTATCAGTTAAGTGAGATTAAGTGAGATAATGCACATCACTTTACTCTTGTGGACCTTAATGAGTGTGTTAAATGTATCTTTAGTGGTCTAGGTTGAACGATGTGGTCTCCCTTAGCTTATGACACCTTTTTTAGCTATTTCTAGTTTTTTTTACTAGAATTTCTATGTTGGAAATTCTATATATTCACCTCCTATTTTCTTTTTGAGGATGGTTGCTCATGTATATTCATTTTTTATTAATATAATTCTCTGATTTATGGAGCAAAAAAATTCTCTCATCTCTTGAATATCAACAAATTGTTTGTGTTCAATTTAACTGGAATTCTAGATCTATCGGGGTTTCTCCAGGAATTCTACATGGTATCAGAGCTAGATTGAATCTAGTTGATTGTACATGGTTTTATTTGCAGGTATAGATCATCAGGAGGCACAGAAAGAAGAAATGGATCATCTCTCTTAGCCCACAAAACTCATTCTAAATCCTTTCAATTACTTCGAATGGAAGACATAGATCTCTCTGCTCCTCCGAAGCAAAGGGCTTTACCGGATAACAATGGGAACGAAGAAAGAACCGACTGCTGCAGTAGAGAAGATAAAGTATTTCAATAAATTATATGAAGCAATTGGTCTTATATGCCTATCAATTTCTAGAGATCTCCTCTTTCATGTCAATGGAGCCACTACTCCCGATGTGGTCTGGACCACATTGGAAGGACTATTCGGTAAGAATGATGCAATGAGAGTGCATCAACTAGAGAATGAACTCATATCCGTAAGTCTAATTTATTTCAGAAACCTGCAAGAATTCTTCATCAATTTCAAATCCCTCCTCATTGAACTTAATGCATGTGGAGTCACGAAAGAGGAAGAACAACTCATCCTTTCAATTCTCTCGAAATTAGGCCCTGAATATTCTGTATTTGTGTCATCTTTTCAAGAATCTAAATTAACACGGGAAAAATGGAAAATACCTCCATTGAATGATTTCATTGCAGCATTAACTCAAGAGCAAGCTAAGTTAGTCCAAATGGGTGCCATCAATCATTCCAAGAACCAACCACTTGCGGTTACTAATGCTCCAAAGAGCAGTGGAAAAGACAAGAAAAAAGGAACGGGTAAATTTCCTGATTCGAAGAAGGAGAGATCCGCACAATCTTCAGATAACTCTTCTGAGCCTAAGGGTAAGAAAAATAAGGAAAGAACACTTTGCATCTATTGTTCCAAATATTTCCATCCCAAAGAAAATTGCATGAGGAAGACTACCGATGAGATGGCTAAGCAATTGCAACAACACAATCTCACGGTGCCCGAAAATGCAAAGAAGAAAGATGATAATAGAACGAGAGGGAGAGCATGAGATGGTCATTCTTTAATGGCTATCACATCCACTCCATCATGTAGGATCCTTGATTCAAGTGCATTGAACCATATGGCTTCATCAAAAGATGAATTTTCCTCCATCGAAGAAAGCACCAAATCCCCAATTTACTTGGGAGATGGCACACCCGCAAAGGTGTGCAGAGAAGGAATTGTTGATCTTGAAGGGGGATGCTTCACAAATGTGCTTCATGTTCCCTCACTGTCAATATATCATATCACTCATTCTGGATCTGGAAGGAAGGTGGAGTTCACTCCGGACTCCGCAGTGATTACCGACATTTCCACAGGCTCACAGCTTGCACATGGAATTGCAGATCATGGTTCTCGTTTGTATTTATTCTCCCACTTTGTTCCTAAATATATTAGCACTGTATTTCTGTCACAATCTAATGATATCATCAGGATATGGCATGAAATATTTGTCCATCTAAACTATAAGTACTTGCATCAACTCAACAAGGAAAACATGGTAGAAGGATTGACAGCTATTAAATTCACAAGCAGTGTATGTCAAGGATGCATTCTTGGAAAGCATACAGAGCAAAAGTTTGACAAAGGGAAGGAATAGAGAGCTTCTTCACCTCTTGGGATGATTCAAAGTGACATCACGGGCCCATTCCCACAGCCTTCAATCGGTAAGGCTCGATATGTACTCGCCTTCATAGATGATTTCTCTCGCTTTACTTGGGTATTTTTTTAAAAATTAAAATCGAAAGTATTTGAATGCCTTCTAGAATTTAAAGCACTTGCTGAGAATGAGTCTGGGTGTAAGATTAAGATACTCCATACTGATAATGGGGGGGATTTTGTCAACAAATATGTGCAGCAACTTTTTATTGATGCAGGTATACAACTACAATACACAGTGACATATACACCACAGCAGAACGGTGTTGCGGAGAGGAAAAACCGGTCCTTAAAAGAGATGGTCAATTGTATGCTACAGTCGAAATCATTAGCTCCCAAGCTATGGGCTAAAGATATTAATTGTTCTTCATACATTCAAAACTGAGTTCCTCACAAATCACTCAAAGGAACCACTCCTTTTGAATGTTGGACCGGTAAGAAATCGAAAGTGTCCAACTTTCGTATTTTTGGTTCACAAGCATGGGCTCACATTCCGACAGATAAGAGGAAGGCTTTGGAGCCTCAAAATGTTGAATGCATATTTGTTGGATATCTTGAAGGTTTCAAAGGATATATATTTCTGGACTCTCACACTGAAAAGTTCATTCTAGCTCAAAGTGTGAAGTTTGAAGAAGAATCACTGCATGATTTTTTAGAAGACCCTGTCGAGGAACCGCTTGTTGTCACTAATGAGGAGTCAGAAAATTCTTCGAGCACTTCAGAAAATCCATTAGAGAATCCCTTTGGGTATGATATAGAGGATGAGGAGCAGGTCATGGCTGCTCCAACTCAGTTTCCAACTTGGGAAGAGAAAAACTTGCAAGATGCAGGTGAATTAGTCAATGATCCTGCAGATACAAGAAGGACTAGATCACAATTTTTTGGGGCTCCTCAAGCCCTGGCTGCCACAGAACCTTTATTGCCAATACATTGCTATATGTCACTTGGTTCAGATCCAAAGTCACACTTTGAGGCTACTGGAAACCCACTTTGGGAGGCTGCCATGGATGAAGAGTACTATGTTGTTATGGACAACAACACATGGGACTTGGT